>JANHGL010009468.1:73180-87423 GCA_024611195.1 Ceyx melanurus | reverse complement strand
CCAGCCTGGCCAGATCCCTCTGCAGAGCATCCCAACCCTCAGGCAGATCAACACACCCACCCAATTTAGTGTCATCTCCGAACTTGCTTAGGATGCACTCCATCCCCTCATCCAGGTCATATCATAGAATCATAGAATGTTAGGGGTTGAAAGGGACCTTGAAAGATCATCTAGTTCAACCCCCCTGCGAGAGAAGAATCACCTAGACCAGATCAAACAGGAATTCATCCAGGCGGGTTTTGATTGTCTCCAGAGAAGGAGACTCCACAACCTCCCTGGGCAGCCTAAGTTCTAGTGCTCTGGCACCCTCACTGTGAAAAAGTTTTTCCTTATGTTTACCCTAAACCTATTATGCTTCAACTTACTCCCATTGACTCTTGTCCTAACATCAGATGACATTGAGAAGAATCTGGCTCCATCCTCCCTACACTCCCCCTTAACATATTATCTTAACATATTATCTTTAAAAACTGTATCTTGTCCCCTTAGGGCATGATAATCCTGAAACTAGTTGGTCTGACAGATGATGCTATGTGGAGGATTTTGCCCATTGTGTTAGGGAGACCTTAACAAGGAAGGCAGGGTGAGAGGTCATCCATGGAGTACTCCATCAATGTAACCAGAAGGTAATTTTTTCTTATTACCCAATAGAGCCCCATGCCCTGTGCACAGTCTGGTGGAGATGGGGATGCTGTCCCCAGAAACACATCTGGTTATGAGGCTGTTTCTTTTCACTAGCACCACCAAAAAGAGCAGATATGTGGCAAGAGGTAGAAGCAAAGTGTTAATGAGGAGCTAAGGTGTTCCCAGAGCAGGTCTGTAGATCCCCTGTGGTTTTTACCCTCATGGAATTGGGTCCAAGAGGTTTTGCACCCAAAGTAGGCTGCAAGATTCAGATTGAGGTGGAAATACCCGCATAAACCTTTCCTTCAAAATCAAAGCTTCTTTGTTAACCAGGCTACTTCTAAATCAATAACACTCTCACACACCAAAACAAAACAAAAGAAACAACCATACCAAAACAAAAAAAAACCCACAACAAAAAAAACTCAATGGTCAGTAGTTAGTCAACAACCAAAAATCCAAAACCTGAAGCATTTTTTACTCTTAGAGGAAATACATCAGGTGCCTGTTCTGGGAATTGTGAGGGAAAGAGCAATGTGGTTTTACACAAGAGTGCCCAGCTCTCTCAAGCAGCCAAGCTGTCTGTGCCATTATGTGGCCAGTGAAAACAGCCAGCTGCACTTGTGTGACCCACCCCCCAGTCAGCCCAGACTCAGTCTGATGTGCTCTAGATGGAGCCACATCTGTCCTTGCTCCCTGGAATGGAGGTCATCAGTCTGCTAAGCTTTCCAGGAAAGAGGGAGTGGCCAAAGACTCTTGAATTACTGAGCATGGACCACCTGGGAAACAGTGTGCAGTGAGCACTTGTCCTACTTATGGACAGTCCACAGTAAGGATTAAGGGATGCTGGCTTTGAACTAAACTGGCTTTGAAGAAATGGAAGGGCAGGCAAGTAACATGCATGTTCTGTTATAAAGAAAAAAATAATGGCAATAGCATTTCTGTATTTTGGTCTGTCTAGAGGTTGTTTCAGATTACAGTTTTTGGATCTAGACTAAACACATAGACGTTTGAGTCTATCTGGGGACAGGGGCTGTTGACAAAGATGACATGTTGACTCAGATTTTTTATGAGAATACCCTGCAACTTTGATGTGTTTCTAGCTCTAACAGAGAGAAAGGGGAAAAAATATATCTGCATTGGAGAGAAAGCATATTAATAATGCTGCTACTATTTCATGACTGGGAAAAAATATCTTAGTCTCTTAGAAAGCAAAATTCGGAAATAGCTATCTTTTATTTCAGGAAATCAGGTTTTTAAAAACTATAGCTATAAAACACAGAGCAGCCTGAACCCTTTACATAAACCCTCTTGTATTTTATGCTTCCTTTTCTATTTCAGGTCTTCGTTTGCCTAATTACTACTCAGAGGCTGGCAGAGATTTTTCCTGCAGTACTCAGCTCTGCTGACTGCAGAGACCCTACATGGCACACTAAGTTAGTGCGTCAGCATTCTAGGTAGAAATGAATGAAAAATCAATCAGGGCAACTGCAGTGGTAGCATATACAATCTAACCTACTTTGTGCATGGTTTTGAACATTTCATTGTGCATTTAGACATCTTTTAAAATGGTAAATGGGCCTGAAATAAAATAGGTCTTTCTAGTTAGCCTAGGAAATGTTTTGTCATCTTTACTGCTTAGTTCAAGCAAAGTTACCACCCTGACTGCTGAGTTAACTTGCAGTCTTGATTGAAATGCCAAAACCTATGAGAAGATTGTTGTAGTCTTGAAAATCTATCACCAACAGATTCCACCATGCAGTGCATATAGCTACAGTTATAGCTTTTATTGTTTGAATTGTATTTACAGACCAGATCTAGAATAAGTCTAGAAAAGCAAAAATACACTAGAACCTTTTTTGAAACACAGGCATTGCTTATATATGGTCTTGCAAGGAGTTTGGGATATGGATATTTGTCTGAGTGCTTTTCTTTTTTTTTTCATGTTGCATTTTTGCATAGGCAAAGTCAAACATAGAATGACAGTTTCATTTAATGGAAGTCCATGATAAAAAGTTCCAGTCTTCATGCCTAAAATATGAGTAGATGTTGTATCCTTCTCAGCTGCGTGGGTTAAATAGATCCTTAATAAGATCTTTGATATAACAAGTTGTACAATGCAACACTGTGAAAGTTTCCAAAAATTCAGAAGCCTCTTTGTATGTGACACCCATACAGTGAAGAAGATTCTTTTGGCTACAAAGATGAAGAGTCTACTTTTTCTGGTGCTGATTGCTGTCTGCTGTGCTGAACCTCACCCTGACAATTCCAGTTGGGAGCATGAAAGAATTGTTCATATTCAAGGTAAGGACAAAATACCACTATCTTGAGATTGCTGAGAAATAATGTGCTTAATGATCCTATTTTTTTTAAATTCTGCTTCACTTTTTTTTTTTAAAATACTACTATTACTGGTGACCTAAACTTTTCTTTTCTGATTTTGTTGCATTACAATTACTCCTAAGCAAAGTAAATACCTAAAAGTTGCACTGTTCAATAGCACTCAGTCAGAACCTTGCAAAGATTAGTAAGTACAGTATTATTTAAAATAAAGAAAAAACAACCGAATATGCATGCTAACATAATAATCAACTGTAATGGGTTCCTCTGTAACCTGTGTTAGATTATATTTAGATTTTATGATCCTGCCTGGCCAGGGGGTTGAAATCTAAGATCTCCAAGGTCCCTTTCAACCCCTAATACTCTGTGATTCTGTGATTCTGTGACATACCTTAGGTTTATTATGGAATATCTTTGATTTTGATAAGACTGTCATACATAGTTCCTCACATTATAGAAAAACATTGCTGTTTGTTATTTAAAAAGGCTCGGCACATCAGAGGTCATAATTGGGTAATTTAAACATATTAAAAAAAAAAAAAAGTATCCCAAAAGAAATGCGTCTTTCCTCATACCTTTTATTCACACTAAGTATTACACTGGCCTTCTGCATAATCCTGTTTGGTTCATGGTTGAATCCTAGAGCCTGTAGCTGTAGCAGGATTTGAGTCTGCAGTATAATGCAGATATTTTTTCAATCCCAGCTTCAGTCACTGAGGGTCATCCTGTGTAAGAAAAAACAGAAGATTTATGCACTAAGGACAAAAAGAACTAACAGGGATTTTCCTGCTTTCAGGTATATATTACTTGAGGCTGGTTCAAATTAGCCTTGAAAAATAAGAAATGTAGCGTTATTGTTCTCTCTCTGTCTCTTTAAAGTTTGATTCCTTCATCTCAAGCGCTGGCAAACGATGATATTTGAGTGTTTGTGTAAATATGAACTACCAAGATATGGCAGGTTACTAAGAAAACATGATCATTTACAAGTTCACAGAAAAGTCACAGAAGTTAAAGGTACCCTGCACCTAATAAAACAGGCACTTGTATTGTCAAGGTCAAATAAGGAATAAGAGATAGCTGGTTTTACTCTAAGAAAAATCACAGGATGAAGGTAAAAATAATGGGTTATATCAAAATGAAGACATATCACCATTGTAAGACAATGAATACTGATTCCCCAGGGTAAATTTAAAATTTTACACCAGTCTAATAAACATACCGTTTGCCATTTCTTGTGTAATGCATTTTCTTATCTCTGAAATTGATTTCTGTCTGTGGAAGATTAAATTAGTGGAGATAATTTAACCAAATAAAAAATGAATGTTCCTTAATCTGTGTATGATAAACTTGCTTAGTTAGCAGTTCAGTGTAATTTGCAAGTCATACATTTTGCTTATTACCAGTCCTTCAGCATGTATGCAGTGCAGTCTGCAAATGCTGAATATCTCAAAACTGATAAGAGCTTTGAGATGGACCATCTTCCCTATCCATGAAAACTCATTGAATTTTAAAGGGTTTATTATGTCAAGGACTAGGCAATCTTTAAAGTTGCCTTCCAAACCAAACCATTTTGTGATTCTGTGAAGGCTGAAAAACTTTAGTGTTTTGATCTCTACCTTGAGCTTTGTATATTATCTGCTTCAGGATTTGAAATACAAAGACCACAAATCATAAAAGAATAAAAACACTTGAAACATAGTGGTTTTACTATTAGTTTGGTTTTCCTTTCTCGCCACAGTGTGGAGATGGGCATCAGGATTGGGAATTTGCTCTCCCTTATGCTGCATTAATATATATGGTGATCTAGTGCAGCCTTGGCTAACCAGGGAGGTCCCATGGACTGTTAACAAATTAGATTAACAAATGTAATGCCTATCTACAAGAAGGGCCAGGAGTGCCAGTCTGACCTCAGTGCTAGTGAAGGCCATGGAACAAATAATCTTGAATGCCGTAACACACCATTTACAGGATATCCAGGTGATCAGTCCTGGACAGCATGGGATCATGAAGGGCAGGTCCTGTTAAATTACCTTCATACCCTTCTATGAGAACGTGACCCACAAGGTGGCTGCCCTAGGCCTGGATGGTCACACACTTTGCCGGGTGAAACATGGGCTGGATGGTCAGGTCCAGAGAGTGGTGGGGAATGGAGATAAATCCACCTGGTGGCTAGTCACAAGTGGTGTTCCTCCAAGGTCAATGCTAGGGCCACTCCTGTTTGATATCTTTATGAAAAAACTTGATGAGGCAATGGAGAGCACCCTTGGCAAGTTAGGTGGGAGTGTCGATCTGCTTGAGGGTAGGAGGGCTCATAAGAGTGACCCAGTCAGCCTGCATTGATTAGCTGAGGCTAATCATATGGGCTTCAACAAGGCCAATTGCCAGGTCCTGCACTTGGGCCACAACAACCCCAAGCACTATTGTAAGCCTGGGGAGGAGTGGCTGGAAAGCTGCCCAGCAGAAAGAGACCTGTGGGTGTTGACTGACAAGCAGCTCAACATGAGCCAGCAGTGTGACCAGCTGGCCAAGAAGGCCAATGGCATCGTGGCCTGTATCAGTGTGGCCAGAAGGACCAGAGCAGGGATTGTCCCCCTGTACATAGCACTGGCTAGGCTGCACCTCAAGTACTGTGTTCAGTTTTGGGCCGTGCACGATAAGAAAGACATGGCAATGGGGATCCAGAGAAGGGCAATAGAGCTGGTGAGGTGTATATATCAGTAATTCTTCATACTAGGCTTTAGAAATCTAAATTATGCATTCAGAGTTAAATGTTATCATGCTTCTTCCACCCTTCTTTTTTCAAACGTTCTAAATATACATGCCTCTTTATTCAGTGATGCTTAATATGCCATGTGAAAAAAATATTAATTAAATAGTGACATTTACTTTATAAGATAAAATTACTAAAATGCTGAAGTCTCAAAAATTATACTGGGGATAGTTCACTTGGCCGTTTTTTCAGGCTAATAATTTACATTCCAGCCCAACCAATTGCAGTCTCATCTGTACCTGATTCTTCAAAACTTAGTAAAGTTTCTACCAAAACAACTACTTTTCTCCACCCTGTATCATTTCATACATTTCCCAGATGGCTTGCTTTCCTGAACTTGAAGCAAAAGATATATGTCATTTCCTTGGCCTTATACTTTTATTTTTATCATATAGTTGATATCAAATTAGTCTGACACCTTTTGGTAAGTATCTACTGCATTTTACCAATACTACTCTAAGCAATTCAGTGGAATTAAAGACTCATATTTTTCTCTAAAGTCAAGATCTGCAAAGGACTCTATGACCTATTAGTGAGGAAGATTATTCTTTTCAGTGCTCAGCTTTGTGTATCTCTCCAATCTATTCATAGTTCTGGTTGCTGCACAATTATTAAAAGAGGCAGAGTACCCTTCAGAGATAAGAGCATTCTTCTTTGTGTGGCTGTTCTGCAAAATAAATGAAGTTGACTAAGCCAATACAGTAATTGCTAAGTTAATTAAGGGTGGCAGGAGCTTTTACCATACACCCCCACTTTGCACAGGTTTTAGAAATGCCATAAGAAAGAAAAGCAAAGAGAATATAGTCTGGTGTGTGAATGATTAACCTTTAACTTTTTAACTTTTCTTTGAATGTAAGTGAATTTATATATTGCAGCATTTCTTTACCATTCAGATACAAAAACACATTTGTGTCTCAAGGTATCTGAACATATTTACTTATACATGACAATAAATATATCAACATGGAATGAGCAGAAAACTTACTAATATTGCCCTATTAAAAAAAAAAAAAGAAAAAAAAAAAGGAAGTTGAATCAATTAATCAACAATAAAAGCAGAATAATTCTTTGCCCATCTTGTTCTGTGTGATGAGTTTTATTTACAGTCCACTACCTATTCTTCAAAACAAGTCAGAAGCAACAGAAACTGCATAGACTCTCTAGAGCGGTCAAAACTTACTAAGAGATTAGATGCATTACTGATTTGACATTTTACACTTTTTCTTCCCAAGTTTCATGCTTTTCCACTTTCCTTTTGACTTCATTCCTTTGATCTACCTTTATACATTTTTCCATTTTCAGTGATACCTGTCTTTCTTTCTTTCTTTCTTTCTTTCTTTCTTTCTTTCTTTCTTTCTTTCTTTCTTTCTTTCTTTCTTTCTATTTTCTCACATTTCTCTTATCTTAGATTCTTATTTGTTTTGTTGTAATTCGGGACACTTTAGGTTATGTTATGGTCCATTTGGCAGTCTCTTCTTGTAACTGAGCTGCTTCTTTTGAATTAACACATTTGCTTTCCTCTTCAGATCATAGCACATCATAACAGCAGGTAATAGAAGGGTCAGCAAAGAGCAACCTCACCTCCAGTTGACATGTTGGTTTAATTAAAGTAATTCAGGGCTCCATATTCCGGAGCAGACCTTAAGTAATAGATACCAGTGTATTTGGTTTGGACAAAATTACTGCAGAAGCAAA
Source organism: Ceyx melanurus (assembly GCA_024611195.1). Lineage (NCBI taxonomy): Eukaryota > Metazoa > Chordata > Aves > Coraciiformes > Alcedinidae > Ceyx > Ceyx melanurus. The sequence goes on along the minus strand of JANHGL010009468.1, from coordinate 79,994 downwards.
AGGATTCACATCAAATAAACATTTAAATTACTAATTTACCTTTACTTGCTACATCATTCTACCACTATCCACTTCTATAGTACTTAGAGGTAATTAAAATAGCATCTCACCAGTTCTGAGGGGTGTTTTGGTTTTATGAAACAGTCTCAGTGCCACCAATGAAGGTGTCTTTCTGTGCAGAAGAGGTGCAGAGACATTGTCGTGATTTATGTTCTTCTCTGTGAGACCTGATCTTCATGCAATTTCTTTATCTATGCTGAAGTAAACACATATGTAAAGTTTGTTCAAGGCAAAAAGCTAGCAATATTTTAGAAGATATTTTATTTCCCTCATATTTTTATATAAGGTTAGGTCTCCTGGAAACCTTGAGTTCATACAGCCTCTTTAACAATTCCCCAAGCAACATGCAGGTTCAGTAGACAGGAAGAGTTTTAACTCAGTCTTGTAATCTCCATGTTGGAGAGATATATTTATTTTTTAAAAATGGGCATTTTTAGCTCTACAGTTATTTGGAATTATATAATTGAATGTTTTAACTAAGATTTATCTAGCATTTCTCTTATCAATTGTACATCAAAACTTAAAGGTAATATGTTGAGAGTATTTCATTCTGTCAGTTTAGAGGTAAGAACATGGTAGTTTGATGCTTGCATTTTCTTTTTTGTAACCAAAATGACATTAATGCTTGGCCCCAAAAGAGAACATCCTTTCCTAGTTTTACAGCTCATATACAAAAGATTTTAGTTTGTGTTGTTTATTTTGGTTGTGGGTCTTCTTTTTTTTTTTTTTCTGAAAGCAGGAAGGTAGTTAGTTAAAACAGACACAAAAAATTGTAGTAGAAAAAGTATAGGGAAAAAAGTGTGTAATTCTTATTCTTTTTTTTAGTTTGGATTCTGAGAGTAATACACTTACGTATGTGTACATCAGTAATGTATTTCCATACATATTATAGCAAGTGGGAATTACTGTTATAACAGAAATTATTTTTGAGCTTTAAATAAGCATGGTGGGATAACAAAACATGCCACTGCTATATGAAAATTAAGGGTATGCTCACATATCTGGTAACACTATAGGAAAGCAAGAAATAAATCTGTGTTTCTTTAAAGTAGGATGACACACGGAGTTATTACCCTAGTGGCTTGCTACCAATGTAGAAATATTAGGCTATATATGAGTTTATCTGGCAAAACACATCTATTATATGATCCTTGACTTAATAACTTTTTCCCTATAAGAATGCACATTTTTTTCTCTACTCTCTAAATTATGTGGGAATAATCAAGTTTTATAGCCAGATCAGCATAAACTTTTCTGTACAGCTCTGATGGATAAAGTGGATAAAGCTGTTTGCCAAGAGTCATGGTGTCATCATCCTCTGTGCCCCACACTATGCTCCTGGCCTTTCAAACCTGGCTTGCCATTACTCCTAAGTGCAGAAGCCAGTTATGTGAGGAAAAAAAAAAAACCTCACAAAACTGAAGAGATAAACAAATCAGAATACTTGTCTGGCAGTAACATTTTGAATAAGCCAACAGGTGAGACTGAATTGAGAGCTCTAGCAGCATGACAGCAAGTCCTCTTATTCTCCTTGAAATAGGGATCACACTGAAATCAAGGTTAGATGTGTACAAAGTGATGGCATTCAAAACAGCAGTGCTAATTGCATTGTATTCAGAGAAAGGAGAAAGAGAGGTGGACAATGAAATAGAGGTGGGTAGCATACTGCTGCCTGTGCCTTTTTTAGGTAGCCAGACACCCCTTCTCCTGCAGTGTATACCTGCTTGATTTGGCACCGTTGAGATACAGCAAAGCCAACCTGACTAGCAAGTTTCCAAGTGAGTTTTCACTCGTGGCAGGCAGTCTTTCCCAACAGCTTGAAAGGCAGCTCCCAGAATTGTGTGTTACCCTTCACAGCTTCACAGCTTCTGCACCTAGGACAAACTCATGTTTATCTAGCTTAGCCATTTTTGCAGTATGTTGCCTTTATCATCCATTTAATTGCACCAAGAGGATTAACAAAAGACAACAGCCTGACCAATTTGCTGTCAGGGAAGCAGGAATGGAAAAATCTGTCAAATTACTCACCAGTGGTGCCTGGTACTGTACTAACAGCTAAGGTACTTCCAGTCTTCAAAGAAAAAAAAATACCTTGAAGGGTGAATAACCCACTTTATGAATAAATAAATAAATAAATACATCCTTTCTTATTTCTGACCTTAGAGCTGAGACCAGCACCATTATCAGGCAGTTGCCATCTCAGTTGCCAACAGAAGTAGCAAGTGATGGCTGCCCAGCACATTCTTCACCATTAGCTCCCATCTGAGGTTCTTCAGTGACCAGGCACATTGTCTTGTCTCCATCAAAGATCCAAACTGTCCTATGGCAGACAACTCTTTAGTGAGGGACTATCTGGGTTTTGCAGAGTTTTATATTTGTTTGGCCATTCACCTTACAAATTCTCTGATGGTACTAATGAGGAAAATAGCTCTGAGGAAAAATACTATCTTCTTCAAATGACATGTTGGACTCTGTATTAACACTTGTGAGTTGCATTTTTTTCCTTCTTGGTCTCATTTTTTAGATAGGCCTGTCATTTAGATATGAAGATAATTCTGTTCAGAAGGAGTAGTCTCATCAAAAATCCCATGAGGAAAACGGTCAGGGAGTCACACTGACAGTGCTTTAAAACAGTGTTTGCCCCACATTCCATAATCAGATTACATTCCACAATAGATCATTACTCATTCTATTAAGGTAACCCAGGATCTAGGATTCATTATTTATTTAATCTGGTGTTCACAGCCGTAAACTGGAATGCTGCATCTGGAGTGTTAAAAATATAAGCGAAGGGAATTGCTTTGTGTTGTGTTTGGGCATTTTTGTTTGTTTTATTTTGGGTTTTTTTAACTCCTTCTCTATCAAATCCAGAAAGAAAGACCATTCGTTTTGATGTATTCGCAAAAATATGCATTTAAGTGAATTTGGCCCTGTTTCTCAAGGACTTCTAGATAATAAAGACCTCTTGGCCACTTGCCAAAACCCAGTCATTTAATTTTTAATCTCTACTGCATGCATGTCTTCTGCATGTCTTCTATCCCAAAAAGAAACTGTGCAACATCCCCAGATTTGATCTGCTTTTCTATGAAGACCTTCTATGAAGGTCTGAGAGCAGCAGCAACACAATTTTCTGCCCCTCTGTCTTGCTGGAGAGAAGGGAACATAATCTCTTCACATGTTAAAAAAAAAAAAAAAAAAAAAAAAAGCTAGAAAAATTGAAAACTTTTAGAAAACCTGAGGGTTAAGTCATGTTTCAAGCACTGCAGCTTCTTTTGGACCTATAAGGACTTAGGGTGGGTTTGAGGCTCAGAAAATCCATGCTTTTCTTTCCTTTTCTATGCTTCCATCCCCTCTTTTCTTGACACTTACTTAAATTTGGGTAATATCTGGTGTGAAGAACCCCAGGAAGCGGGCAGCAGCCAGGACAGAGGTAGTCCACCACATTAGGATACTCATGCCAGAGTCAGAGGTGACAGTGCTCTGGGGAAGTCTCCAGGCTGTGCTGGCCCAGACTAACTGTTGTTAGAAAGAGTGTAAGCAGCCTGAGTCAGACTTTCCCTCCTGCCCCAATCGTTTCTGCTATATTTATTCGACTATTTCAGTATTTAAGACCCAACATAGTTGAGCTCTGATTCAGATTTCTTGGTAATAACCACCCCAAAGCATAACATTTCTCCTCCCAAGGTGGACATAAGTCTGTGAAATGTCTTTGTCCCTGAAGGAAAGAGGGAATTTCAGAGACACACCATCTTGGCTGCCTTTGATTTCTTCATTCTCCTCATCCTGGGGAAACAGTGTTAGCAACACTTTCCATGATGCCTTGCCTCAGATCACCTCTCTCCTTGGATGCTCTCCTTTGAAAAGGGGAAGATGAGTTTCTGAAGCAGCACTGAGCCTCTGCTGACCTTTGGGAAGAAGGAAAGGTATCAAAAAAGAAAACCAGTTATATGGAGCTCAGCAGTAATGGTTTTTCACCAAGTAGGAAGGTCTCTTATCCTGGTAAAACAACTTGTAACACTCAAGCCTGTTCATCCTTGAACAAGTTAGAGCCCTGGATAGTCCGTTCCATGAAGATAATAACAATGCTGTTGACATAGCATCTTCTGACAACTACACTCTTGGAATACCTGTTTTTCTTAAGCAGAGGCACCTTTGCACTCAAGCAAGCTTGTGTTTGCAATTACTGCCCCTGAACATGTTTACATAATCATAAAATACTGCATGCCCTGGGCTGCTTCTGCTGTTTAATGTAGGCAGAAGTGAAGACAAGCTGAAACTGCAGCTTAGGTGAGATTTAAGGAGCAGACATGTCAACAACACTTAGAAGCCTCAAACTGTCTTTTATTTATGAGCTACAGATCCTGGTGTTTCCCTGCATCCCCTGTGGCTGCAGACACACCACTGGTTTTTGCAGTGCTGTGAATAGACATCTGGCTGACTGGGACATTACCTGGTGGGCTTCTTATTGAAACCTCATCTATCAGACCAGCTCCATCCCAGCCCCACCTTCCCATCTCCCAGTCATCCACACCTTTCTCTGGCTGATGATATTTTTGCAGTTTTCTCCTGTCAGTACAGATTCATTTCCATGGATGCCAGCAGAAAAATTGCTGCTAGCCTTCATAGCATCACCCTCTCAGCATTCTCCACATGAGAGAACTTTGCCTTGTATTTTGCTGAAGTTAGAGAGCCAGACTGAGCCTTAGGAGTCACGAATTGCATTTCTAGATTATTACATTGATGGCTGAATGCACATAGGGAATTACAAAGTCTTTCTTCACAATCTGCTACTTAGTATGAGGTAGGCAATTACTTCCCCGCAGCACAGCGCTGGTGATTCATTGCTGGTTTCAGTCAGTGTTTCAGAGATAGAGGACAGCAATTATCTACAAAAGCGCTGAGCTTGCTAAAACGATTTTGCAAGCTGTACATGAGAGAAGAGGCAAGAGATGCTTAAGAAGGAAATATTCTCATTTTTTTGATACATCTGCAGACAGTCACCATGAAATCTGTATTTTCCAAGGTTTTACCAAGGCAGCACAGCATGTATCAAAGAAACCCCAGTGACTTAAGGTTGGAAGGGAGCACCTGCTCAAGCTGACTGTACAATATACAACAATTTTATAGAACAACTTCAGTTGTACTGACCTGTGAAAAAGTAAAGACAGCAAGGAGTCCAGGGTGAGGATGAAGAGAAGTCAGGTAGTTTCATATGGGTTTGGGTGAAAAGTGAGATCCAAATATAAAACAGTGATAAAACAGTGATCAGTTTGAATGAGGTGGGGGAAACAGATGAGATAACAGATAGAGATGATGAGGAAAGTGGATGAGAGGACTAGATTTTACATTTGAAAATAAACTGGATGTTCTTACTTTGGTGGAAACATGCCAGAAGAGGAACTCAAACTCAAAAGTTAGAATAAAATGCAAGTAGAAAATGAGACATTTTAGAATGATGCTGGCACTTTTTGTGTCAATATAAATAGTTCTGTTTGACACAGTGATTTTTTTTTCTGCTTTGTGAGTGTGATTCACTGCACCTCAGTTCAAGATGGTCTTTGTACATTGAATAAAGTGAGTCCATAATTAAAAATTGAATTATTAAAAAATAAGTGCAGTGTGGATAGACAGCTTGTGAACAACCTGCAGAGAAATATGTGATTTTTCTGTGGAGCTTTTTATGGATGATGGCATTCATCGACAATCTGAACAACTCTGTAAATATATTTATACAACTTAATCTTCTTCACTATGGAGTATATAGTATGTCCTCTGCCAATATGGGATGGCAATGCTGTGAACCAGTTTGCTCCTCTGCGTGCCTCATGGTGTAAGTACACAGACAGGCTTGCAGTTAAATAATTATTTGTAACTTCTTTATACACCCTACTACTGCATAGGTATGAAATTATTGCAGGGAAATGATCCTGCAGCCTTAATGTAATATATAACTGATAGTTGTTAGCAATGATCATATCCATGCTGTAAAAGGTACATTGTGGACTAATAATTGTTTTTGTTTTTCTCTTTGAATCTTGGCAGAAAATGGACCCCGTCTACTCGTAGTAGCAGAGCAAGCTAAAATCTTCTCTCACCGAGGTGGCAATGTCACACTGCCTTGCAAATTTTACCATGAACACACATCAGCAGCTGGCTCAGGAACCCACAAAATCCGGGTCAAGTGGACCAAACTCACCTCAGATTATCTCAAAGAAGTGGACATCTTTGTTGCAATGGGACACCACAGAAAGAGCTATGGAAACTACCAGGGTAGAGTGTTTCTGAGGGGAAGCAGTGAAAATGATGCCTCTCTTATAATCACAAATATATTACTAGAGGACTACGGGAGATATAAATGTGAGGTGATTGAAGGATTAGAGGATGATACAGCAGTGGTAGCTCTGAATTTGGAAGGTAGGTAACACCTGAATTATACTTAAATTCAGATTTGCATAACATTGAGTTAATACCTGCTTTTTTTTTTTTCTCCTAATACTGCTGATATTGTATTATTAGTGATAACAGCAAGCTGAGAAGGGAGATCTTGGCCTGACGACTCATTACAACAATCACAGAACATTAGGACTTCTATAACTTATACTAGCCTGGGGCTTATCGATATCCCAGTAACACCTGGTCTGAGAGGACTCAAAAAAGGATGACCAAAGATAGAATGAAGAGATCCATATATTTTTAATTTGCTCCTATCACTTTAAAGAAGTTCATTCCATGTTTTTACTGTAGAATTAGGTAA
>JANHGL010009468.1:33896-57917 GCA_024611195.1 Ceyx melanurus | reverse complement strand
TATACCTTTTCTTAATTTCCAAGGGCTTCTGAAGGGGAACAGTGAAGTTCTTGGAGGGAAAAACATGATAAACTTTTGCACTGAAAATTATTGAGTTAAATAGAAATGTATCTATCCCATCCTCCTTAATAAAGCATTTTAAAAGAAAAAAAAAAAAAAGTGAAGGAGAGCTTGTATCACACTTTCTGCTCATTAACATACATTTTGTTATATACTTTGCCCACAGAAACACAGTGCATAACTGAATTGTTATCAGGTCTAGCAGAATCAAGTAAAAAAAATCTCATGTTAACGAAGTTCAAATAAAAATTAAATAGGAGAAAGATGCAAAAAGCTGTCTCTGAAAAACGAATGCTGACTGCTGAAATTCGACCACTTCAGAATATTTAATACCCGTAGCCATTGTTCCAAAAAGATAAACAAGCCCATCATAAATAAATAATTTTTAAATTATTATTTTAAATAATCTTTCTTAGAAATGGTTGCTTGAGTTACTAGTCACTGCTGATATCAGGGGTCTGGAATAGGATTTTAGTAATTTTTCCTACATATTTAATGCAGCAATACAAAATCAGTTACCTGAGATGATCACTGAATATCAAGATACTTATTATAACTTTGTGATTAAAGGGATGGGAGCCACACACAATTTTTTAACATGTTCTTAGTTTTGAAGAGTAATGGCCTTTCTCAGCTATTTATTACTGCTGTAAGACACACTGAACTGAGTCTGCTGAGCATATGATAGGGTCTACATGTTGTGCAAGCTACTGATATACTCCACTGGCTGAGAGGTTGCCCCAGCAAGCATATAAGCTGTCAGGAGTAGTGTAAAAGCTGAGACCAAGTACTTAACAAGCTTAGCGGCTGACTGCAAGTGGAGGGATCTTCTGTGAGCACTCCACGATGAACTCTCTTTCAAAGGTATTGCATTAACACGTTATGCAGAAAACAGCAAATGAGGTGGTACTGCACTTCTGTGTCTCTGAAGTTGATACCACATTGTCTAGTGCAGCCAGTTGCAATATAAAACCTCATAATTTAGAGCTGAGCCTGGAAATATCTCCAAGAATGGTGCATCCCTCAAATGCCCACAGTCACGATGTTGTAGGGTATTTTGGTCAAGTGCTGAAGTTTTCCTCTATAAGCTGTTCTATTACATGCAAAATCTCAAAATAGCTATTACATATGGGGTTTGATTAGGTTTACATAAACCCTCTGCCCCTTGATTTGGATGTGAGAAGTCAAATCAAACGCACTTAACCTCTGTAGGAATGACCCAACTACCAGACGTCAATGAGTGATGGTTGATGCCTCTCTCTCCTTCCACATCAATTAATAATTGCTAAGATTTAACAATTAGAAACCTTTCTAACCTATTAGCAGTGGAAAATCAGTAAATCTGTACAGAATTTATTAAGAATTTTATTTAATCCGACACTCTGGATATACATTGCACCCCTGTGGGATTTACTATTAAAGTTCTCCTATTTAAGGAAGCAGCAGAGTATAACATTTTTTATTATTGATGTCTTAAGTCAAAAACCTAACCTTCCTCCAAATCCCTAGGAAATTACATTCCATAGACATATGGTATGAAGAGCAACTAATAAGCTAGGTGAAGTTTACATACCATCAGTCCAAATTCTTGTTCCCCTAAGTCTGAAAACCTGTTTGCTTCAGGGAAACCTCTTAATAACTTAGTAGGAACAGGTTTCCACTTAATAAACATTCTCTTTGGCAACACCTTGTGAATGCTCTCAGTGGAGTTAAGCAAGCATTTTACAAAGGAGTAGATTGTCTTCTCTCAACAGCCTTTTGTGGAAATACTGTACATACTGTCTCTGACAGCAATGACATTTTTAATGTCATTTTTTCTTCACCACCACAGCTGCAATGTAACTGCCTTTTTATATATATATATATATATAATGTTCTTGTCATAGTATATGATTTCCAGCCTTTACACGAAGTTAATTAAATTACCTTTATACTGTCATTTGACGTGACATTTCTTCACTTACAAAAAACAAAACCTATGTGGCTTTTGCAGGGATCTGGAGATGATGTAACTCTTCCTCTTGCTTAATACTTTTTCTTCACCAAGAAAGTAATCTGAAAATGAGCAGAATTCTCATTGTGTGTTTGACTTTTTTTTCTTTTTTTTTCTTTTTTTTTTTTTTTTCAAGGAAGAATAAGGATAGAACTCTGGACTCCATTCTTAAGAAAGAAAGTGTGATCTTAGGAATTAGAAGATGCCTACATGTCATCCCTTTGTTGTTCATCTAACTTGCCTCTTATAGGACATTCACACTGGAAAGTTGTGAATTTATTTGGAAATGATTCTTCCTTCAAAGTAACATTATTCCTCTCCAATCCCTGTCTAACTCACAAATGGTTAATTGTCAAATCAGTGTTGATAACCCTAAGTATAATGAATGACTTACAATGAATTCATATTGCCTTGATAAATGAAATTAATGTTAAGATTATTGCTTCTTAGGGGTTAGTATGGGAGACTTCCTTTTTGAGCTTTACTTGCTGGCAGATGTTTACATTACCTTGAGACAGAGGCACATTTTTCTTAGCAGGACTATCAGTTCAATGCAGACTTAGGGTGAGGATACACCCTTTGAAGACTAAAGAGAAACAGAACTGCAGCACTGCTGCACTTGTTTTTGATGCTGCTTATGAATATTTATGACAGGCATTATTTTGATCTACCACAGGTTCAAACTCTGCTTCTGAGATGCTGTGCAGTATCTCAACTTTCTGACCAAGAATAAAAATAAATAAAAAATCCCTATGTTTGTAACTTGTCAGAGACAAGGTCACTGCCTTGTCAGAGGGTAAAATTGTATGTGTTGCCTCCAGCTACCCTCACCCAAATGCTATCACAGGCCAAATCTTGCTATGCCATGCTTCTGAGAGGAAAACTCATTAAGGGTTTTAAGATAATGTTGGGACCATAATGTAGAAGTGCATTGCTTTGGGCATTTAACTAGTTTCCCTTCACGGACAGTAAATAACAGATGCATGAGTTTCACTTTGCCTGAAAGTTACAGTGTTCCTTAGATTCTTCACTGGATAGTCATCGTCACCATGTTGGTAAAAGCAAACTATAAAGTTAGATGCACAACAGGGGCCTGCTCTAAATTCCAAATATCGTCCATCATCTCTCTCCTGTGATTTTTTTCCTTCTTTTTCTACCTCTGAGGATCAAAATGCATGGCAACAGTTTGGTTACCACTGAATACAAGTGAGGGTGGGGCATACCATATTGTGCTAAATTAACAGAGATGAATCATAGAATCACAAAGTCTTTAAGGTTGGAAATGACCTTTAACATCATCAAGTTCAACCATCAGGTCAGAAGGGCCAAGACATTGTTGGAGCAGAATTTGGCAAGGGATGTAAAGAATAACAACAACGTCCAGATGGAGAACAGTGACAATTGGTGTCCCTCAGGGGTCTGTACTGGGACCTATATTGTTTAATATCTTCATTAATGATATTGACAGAGGGATTGAGAGCACTATCAGCTAGTTCACAGATGACACTGAGCTGAGTGGTGGTGTAGAAAGGATGGAGGGACAGGATGTCATCCAGAGGGACCTTGAAATGTTGGAGAGGTGGGCCCAGGTGAACCTCATGAGGTTCAACAAGACTAGAGTCCTGCACCTGGGTCAGAACAACTCTCACTATCAATACATGCTGGGAGATGAAGTGCTAGAAAGCAGCTCTGCAAAAAAGGACTTGGGGGTGTTGGTGGATAGAAGCTGGACAAGAGCCAGCAGTGTGCAATTGCTGCCAAGAAGGCCAATTGCATCCTGGGCTGCATCAAGAGAAGTGTGGCCAGCAGATTGAGAGAGATGATTCTGCCCCTCTACTCTGCTCTGGTGAGACCTCACCTGGAATACTGCATCCAGTTCTGGAGCCCTCAACATATGAAAGACACAGATCTAATGGAGCAGGTCCAGAGGAGGGCAACAAATATGATCAGAGGACTGAAACACCTATTCTATGAGGACAGGCTGAAGGAGCTGGGATTGTTCAGCCTAGAGAAGAGAAGGCTCTGGGGAGACCTTCTAGCCACCTTCCAGTACCTGAAGAGGGACTACAGGAAGGCTGGAGAGGGGCTGTTTACAAGGGCCTCTAGTGAAAGAACAAGGATTAATGGGTTTAAATTAGAACAGATTTAGACTGGATATGAGGAAGAAGCTCTTTACCTTGAGGGTGGTAGAACATGGTGGTATAGGCTCCCCAGGGAGGTGGTTGAGGTCCCATCCCTGGAGATATTCAAGGTGAGGTTGGGCAAGGCTCTGAGCAGCCTGGTCTAGTTGGGGGTATCCCTGCTCACTGCAGGGGAGCTGGACTAGATGACGTTTGGGGGCCCCTTCCAGCCCTAGCCATTCTATGATTCTGTGATCTCCTGAATGTTATCATGACCACTAAACCATGTCTTGAAGTGTCTCATCTACAAGTTTCATGAACACCTCCAGGGATGGTGACTCCATGACCTCCTTGGGCAGCCTATTCCAATGTCTCTCCACTCAGTAATTATTTTTTTTCCTAATATCCAACCTAATCCTCCCCTGCTTTTTTTCAAATAGTCCATTTTCTCTACCTGTTTTTTTTTTTTCCATTATTTTTTTTCTCTTATATTTATCAACTCACCATACAAAAAATTCAGATTTTTTTAACAGCACAGTGTCAAAATTGCACAGTCCTAAATCAAGCACATTTTGATATGACTCTGAAGTCCAACATCCCTATGTAACCTCAAAAGCCACCAATATATTCCCACATCATCCTAGTCATGTCACTAATGACCTTTTATCCTTCTTTCTCTCACTAGGTCGTTTTTACTACCTAATTCACCCGACCAAGCTGACCTATGACGAAGCCGTTCAGGCATGCTTGAAGGATGGAGCTCAAATTGCTAAAGTTGGCCAGATATTTGCTGCCTGGAAGCTCCTGGGATACGACCGCTGTGATGCTGGCTGGCTGGCTGATGGCAGTGTCCGCTACCCAATTTCCAGGCCAAGGAAACGCTGCAGTCCCAACGAGGCAGCTGTTCGCTTTGTAGGCTTCCCTGACAAAAAACACAAGCTGTATGGTGTCTATTGTTTCAGAGCATACAACTGAAAATACCTAGAGCACGAAAGTTTTAAATTCATTAATAACATGTGAAAGGTTCCTTTTTTTTTTTTTTTTTTTTTGACATGAAGGTATGCAAGTTACCAAAACTGTGATAAACCTTTTCTAATTACTGTAAAGAGTAATTTTCATAAACCCAAACCATAAACTTGTGGGGTTTTTTTGTTTTAGTATTTTTGTAAAAGTATCTTTCCATAGATATTTTAAATTAATATAATTTAATGGAAGCTCTAGGTAAGGAATTTTTAGAGCCAAATTCTTTAAGCTACATCATCCCAACAACATATACTTTTCATGAATGAGGCATGTAATAAAGCTTGATGATTGCCAGGGCACAATTACTGAATGTAAGGCTACTCAAAGTAGAAGGTAAAAGCACATATTTGTACCAGTTTGAGAAACACATATAATTGATTATATCAGGAATTTTAAAAATAAGATAATCTTTTTGTTAAAGGGGATCAGTGAGGTTTTGGAAAAAAAGACCTCAGAAAAACCTAGGTTACAAAATAACTGCTTTCACTGATTTAACATGGGAACAACATAGAGTTTAATTAAAACAGCTAACATAGTCCAGAAAAACAGGACTACTTATACAATATAAAATCTTGCCTTTCTGTAAGATAAACTCATGGTCCCATACGTGGGAACAAGCACAGTTAGTTCACCTGAACATTTCAATTGTGTTTTTGTTGTGTATAAGTCATTGATATGAAGAAGTAATAATTACCTAATGAGAAAACACTGTTTTAATCAATGCCAATTAAAGATGCCTGAGAAGTGTTGTATTACCTTTGAGTAGCTTTACTGAGTTATTTTTAAACTCTTAAAGGCCGTTTGCTAAGCAACATAAGCGTCTACTCAGGGCAGTTGTATTAATGAACTGCTGGACAGAGAAATTATAAACTTTAGCAGCTTGATTTTTCATAAGCCTTTGAACTGTTATTGTTTTAAGGAAAAAGCATTACAATATGTAATATTTCTAACATATTTACACATCACAAGAATAAAAATTAGGAAAAAAAAACCCAACAAAATTATGAAATCTTAGAACACATTAAATATAAATCTGAAACCAGCTATTAAGGTTTTAAGAGGAAGAAAACACATTCTTTCCCTACATCTTATATGTATCTAAAAAGTATATCTGTTTTTTAAACTATCAGTGAAAAAATTAGTATTGATAGCCCTGAATTATTTAATTAATCCTTGTCAGAGTTAACAGAAAAAGACTATAGAAATAATTCTTTTCACTAAAGATGTTTACCTATGTCTGCCAGTGTCAGAGATAAACAATGCACTGTGCATGGTGCCTAGGATCCTTAGAGCTGCCTGTAGCACTAGGTCCTCCCTAATGCCAATTGAGGGAATTTGAATTTGTGATGCAGACTTACTTTGGATGCAGCAATTCTTGGTGCTCATCTTCAGATACCTTAATGCAACCAGTTTTTCAGAGAGTAGGTGCTCAAGGCTTTCTGAAAATTTACTCCACTTATGGTGTCTCAATCTGGATATCTGAAAACCAGAGGCCACTGATTAAAAATATCTTGGTCTTGAGTAATCAGATGGTTTTGATGTTGTCTATCCAGTATTGGTTCTACCGCTTCATAATGGAGAACTATTTTTCCTACTGTATGCTTGCTGACTATGAAGATTTCAGAGGACCAATGTTTGTACTATACAGTTTTATAGCTTCCCAATGCTTCCTTATCTAAATGAGATAAGTGGTATTTATCTAAGTAGGACACAACTGGTATGCTTTTATGAATGGCTTTGTGTAGTTATTTCCCCATGGACATGAGTAAATAAATCTCTTTCCCGGAGTAGTTGTGGTCCTGTTTTAAAAGTCTGTGAAAAAAACAGGATTATATATATCATAAGACTGTAGTGGAAAGATACCATAACCTAAGAGGTATTTTGTTGGAGTCATTCCCATCAAGTTCAGAGGCAAATTTCCATACTTCTGGGGATATTTGCATACACTGTGGATATGTGGATATTTGTTCATACTATACAAATGAAGCAATCTCAGTGCCAAATCTTCACCACATCACCCTTTTTTTTTTTTTTTTATTCCACTAGGAATTGGATTTTCTTGAAACTGTTATCACTCAGATACAAATAGAGACTTATTATAGGTCAAACTTGTAAAACCAAGTAATCTTTTCCAAACAGCCATTTTTTAAATCAATGTCCATTTAACACAATTTCTCAGGCCATTTGGAACCTTTTCTTAAAACCTTTGGAGAAAAAATGGAAATGGAAAGAGAAATAGAAAATATCTGTACAGGATAAGGAGTGGCATATGGAAGAATGGACCACAACCCAAAGGAATACAAGTCATTCCACCATCCAACCTTCAGAAACATGGAAAAAGACTATTTCATAGTCATTTCTGAAGACTGGGCAGGGAGGTTGTGGGATGGGAAAAGCCAAAGGGAATATCCCAGTTGTTACCCCAGATAGATCCAGAGTTGCTGTTAAGAAAGAAAAATTTTATCCTCCCCAGAGGTCTGATAGATCTAGAGGAGGCTGTATGGTTTTCCTATTGCACAGAGGTGAAGAAACCTTCATTAGTTATTTTGTTTTGTTTTGTTTTGTTTTACCTCACCAGGGAAACCCTTCGCAGGGTTTCACCCAGACACATCTTTTTTGCAGGAATGGGGATTATATTTTGCCTGCATAAAAAATGTACCCATCCAACCCATTCATGGGGCTGGCTAAAGTGCCCTCACTGCTAGACCAAAGGCACTGCGGGAAAGGTGAATTCAGCCTTTCACCTGCTTTGCAACACTCTAGAGATGGCTGGTCAGGTCCTAAATCACAGCAATCTCAGGCTTGTGTTAGCTTATGCCTTCTGTGTCCCTGTCTCTGGGCTGCCACTGTGTACAGCCTGGGAGTAGCATCTCCCACACCCACCCCTACTTTGTATGTCACCCAAACCCCTGGCTGGTGGCTGAGCAGGCTCTGCACCACACAGGTGATCCCTCAGCTCCAGGGAAAGCCCCTGAGCTCCCAGCTCCGCAGCACAAAAAGGCCACAGGACAACAAGGAATTAGGTCTCCAGAGAGATGCTGAGCTGGTATTTGATCATAGATGGTCAAATTTATCATTCAGTTATGCCTGTAAGTTCGCGTTGAAGATATTGCTTGCTAAGAGTCATATGCTCATGTAATGGAGTCACAGTTTGTGAATTTGCATTCATCACGATACTTATGAAAAGCCCAGTAGTCTAACTTGGAATCAGGCTAGATTTAGAACTGTGTTTTGATATGCAGCATTAGGAATTAATATAACATACAAGTTAATTCAATAGTTTGAGGAAAATATATTTGTATGATAAAAAAAATTAGCTCTAATGTAAGCAGGTATTAAAAACTTATAAAGTGTATGATTACCTGAGGAGTGGGCACAAATAGACAAAAAGACACAAATTATATTTATTTTTACAGCTACTGACTCAATTTCCTTTTATAATGTAAAATGTCAGGATGTTTTCTTATTTTTGACTAAGCTAGCTAGGTGTTTAGATAAAAACTTTAAAAAGCTGCTTAAGAACTGGATAAAAGTCTGTGCTATTTTTTGTTCATGAGAGAATACTCTATCATTAAAATCAATTAATGTTCTCTGTCATTATCTTGTATTTCACAATGTATCTCAATTTTAATGCCCATTAATTGACAACAATTAAATAATGTTGTTCTTTTGAATATGCTGATTTCTCCTTATTTACAGGCCATTCTTCTAACTCCATCCCAGAAAACACAAGAAGGAAAGGAATAGATTAAAGGATGAAAATACTTATTTTGCCATAGTAAACGAAGTTATTATAAGACTAAAATGAAATTAAAAAAAAGCAACAAACTACTCTGTGAACATGATCTACAATGAAAATAAAGAAAACTGTATTCCAAAGCCTTTGTTTTACGCTTATTTAAAGCATTTGGAAGCATTTGGAAAGTAGAAATGCAAGTACCAACTTCTTCTTTGTGTTCTCTGCCATCTTCTAAAATAAAAGAAAGCATAAATAAGGAAGGCGGGTTTTTTTATTGTTGGTGTTATACTGCAAATGCATACTATTAATTGGATGTTGAACTGTGTTTTATATAGGAAAAAATGTGAAATTATTTATTTAATCCTACAGTTTTAGAAATTAAAAACTGGCAAAGATCACTCTTTGCAATGTCCAGCAAGAAATATTTCCAGTGACAAGCAAGGAATTAGCTATTCAAAGCACTGGTCCAGCTTTTCAGCCTCTGTAATCGCATTACTGCATTCTTTTCTTGATCTGTGCCAGAAAGGTAACCTTGAAAGCTACCTACACTGCACCTCCTCACGGAGAAATATTAACCTGCCAAAATCTTTCAGTATATCAGCCATGTTTCAGAATGGATGAAAAAGAGCTTATGAAAACTTGTTATTCAGAATAAGGGAAATTTGTGTTACCATTAACATATGATTGAGGCAAACATTTTATTTTCTAACAATTTATCTAAAACAATTTTTAAACTTGTAACTTTTTCACTTTACAACATTTTGCATAAAATTAAAACAGTCTCTGGAATAAACAATCCCTAGGTAATTATTTCTTTTATAGTATCATCTTCCATGGAATGACTTGTCATTATTCAAAATAGAGGCACCATCTCCATGTTTGGAAGTGACGATCACAAAACCAGAAATGTCTATATATTCACCTGAGGACTTTAGTAAATGAAGTAGAGGGATGCCATTTTATTTAGCCATTCTTTTATTTTCTCACAAAGAATTCCAGCAGCATTCTGTTCAACAGCAATAACAGCTAGTTGCTCTTTTTGAAGGTTTTAAGAAGCTGAATCTTACAGATCTGTTAGCCATTTTCTCCCTTTTTCAGAAGCAGTTATAAAAGTTGAACAAATATGGTGCAGGTCAGAATTCCAATGCCAATTTCTCTTCCCAAGACTTGACTAATGCTGGTCCTTTTAAGAGAGGGGTGACCTGGAAGATTCTTTGAGAAGGAACGACAACAGAAAGCAATACATAGGCTCCCAATCTTTCACACAGAGCTCATCTTTGTTACAGTTTCCCAGTGATTATTAAGACACAGGTTTAAATATATAAATTTTAAAAAACCCAACAAACAACATATTCAGTTTTTTAAACCCAGTTTGGAAGGGATTTCTTATTTTTCTTCATTAAACTTCAAATAGTAGGGAATTCTCATTAGAAGTCCTTTCAGTTTTAGATTTTCCATTTTTTGTCTGAAAATGTGTCAACCTGTAAAGCCACAACAAAGTAAAATGTAAAGTCCAACATTTCTTCATTATTGTGCCAGAGACAAGCCATTGTTTGACTAATAACAATAGCCCTAACACTATGATGTGTTAGCTAATGAATTATGCACTAGCATATTTTATAGTGTATCCATTGGGTATGTAATGGATTCAGGTTTTTTTAAAGGCTAGCACACTAAAGAAGAATGGTATGCCTTGATGCTAGCTGTATAAAAACAGTTTGGGTTTTATCCTTTACTAAAAAGATAAGTTGTAAGATGTTTCAGGCTCTTACTTCCTACTCTTCTGCTCACAGCACTTATATGCCTGATGCCATTTGCTACCTACTTAATTTCACCCTGATTTCTTCAATAGCTAAATTTAAATTGTTTCCAGTTTTTATGCCAAAAAAGATCAATCATTAAAATTTTCAAGTTCCATCTCAAACACAAGATAGACAAATGATAAAGTCCTCATTTCAGCAGAATTGTGTTTTGAATCAGGGTCTGCTTCTTACAATAGCAAACTTCAAAACCGTAGAAAAAAAAAAAGAATTTATATTCTGTGTTAGCAAACATGGGCTATCAGTTACTATTCTTTTTCTTGAATTTCAGAAATGTTTGGGGTTGGTTTTTTTTCTTTTTCTTTTTCTTTTTTTTTTGAGATTTTAGTTATTTGTTAGCACTTTTGTATATTTTAATTTTCACCAGCAATTAAAATAAAATTAACAAGAAAAAGACCCCTAAAAAAATCCCCACATGAAAAAAACAAGCACTAGCACTGTCTTTGACAAGAGGATGAGAATAATATATCAATGATACTGAAGCATGAAAACACAGAATTTCACAGCTGCTAGTCTCAGAGGGTGACATTGCTTCTCTCTGCTGCAGCTTGCCAGCAGATTCAAGTCCTTACAACTTCAGTGTAGCCCTGTGCCAATCACTTTTATGCTACTTTGCTTTCTGTCCTGTACCTTCTCCAGCCCCAGGAAGGAGAGCAGGGATGTGGGAATATCTTCTGGGTAATGCAAAAGGGTGCTTGCACTATGGGAAGGGTGAAATTGCAAATGGCACATCTTCAAGGAGCTTTGAATTCACTCTGTTTGCTGTAGATCACATGAGCATCTCCTGTGTCATGCCCCACTAAGCCTGTTTACCAAGGTTGTGTAAGAGAACATCAGATAGTGACAGTCACTTGCACACTGGGTGTCTCAAATGTTCAGGCAACTCCTGTCCTGTTGACTTTCATATTTATGTTGTTAATGGTCTCTAGTGGGAGAAATACTTGAATGTCTCACTTGACTCTGTTTAGCCCTTCCTTGAACGTAAACATCTTCTAGACAAGTGTTTCTAAATTTGTGAATACAGTGAAAATAACAATTATTTCTTCAGTTAGATGACAGGCTAAGGTAATAACTAAATATGGCTGTATATAAATAAAAATAAAATAAATCAGTACAATTGATTGAAGGCAGCTCTGTGGTTTTGACATGTATCTACCAATCACCTCCACTTCTTGCCCTCTGGCTGGGTTTTGGTGTACATGAATTATGTTCCCTTTAGAGGAAACTAAATTGGAAGCTCAAGCTAAGATCGACATCCAATTCATCCCAGCCACAAGGGGGATGTAAGGGTCCAAAACAATTCTTGATCAATCAGACATCTTCAAACCACATCTATAGTGTGGATTTTTGTTTCAGGGTCTGAAGTAAAACCTAGCCTGATGTAAAAGGCCTGTAATTCATACAGTGCAGATGTATGAATCTCAGCACTAACTGTTCCAACCTGCTGAGACACTCCTGTTACACTGAAATATTTCCCCATGCAGAAATACCACAGATGGACAACTTGAGAGTGCTATTAACTTACCTGTGGCCACAGGGATAACAGCTCAACAGAATTTCATAACAAAGTCAGGTCTCAGCCACCAGAAGTATTGGATGCAGCACCCTTGCAATACAGATCTTCTCCAACTCCTGGTGGAGTCAGTAAAGCAACCATCATACTCAGTGAGTCTTTCGGAGGTTTTGGGGCTTATATGTATCTCTATACCCACAAGTGCTTTGCATGCAGAAATTATTATTTTTCTCTTCTAAATTTCACAAGAACAAACGTAATATGGGTTGTTTTGTTTGAGTGGTGTGTTCAGCTGGCGACCACATGCTTGATCCTCCCTTCTGCTCTAGGTCTCTCATGCTCAGAAAAAGGAATGGAGTGGAAAGAGTGGCTGGCAGTGGTCACCACTGAGGTATCAGAGAATGAAAACTGGTGAACCAGTTACTCCAGTGCAGGCAGTTTGGAGGTCAGTCACATGACTGTAGTTCAAAACCCTCTCTCTCTTTTGCAAGGTCTCTTGTAGGGATGTATTGGGATTGAAATATGATGGCAATGTTTGGTTCAGCCTGGGACATTGAGTATACTTCAACACAAATAGACATGAATGAGGGATGCACCCTGCTTCACTTAACCTCTCCCAGGCTGCACATCATAACAGCTCTTCAAACACTTTATCAAAGCTAGGCAGTTTCAGAAATATGTTTTAAAACTGTTTCTACACAGCTTTTCTAGCAAAAAAGAGGTTTGACAGTAGTTTTCAGGCTAATCAGAGTGTGCCCCAACCTGACAGTAACGAACTACAATAATACAGTTTTCATCAAGTCATTAAATCCTAACCAGATCCACAAGATCGAGGTACTCCAGTTTCTGTCCATTCATTATATAAAACTAACAATAAATTTCTCTGTTTAGTTATCAATACAGTACAACATTATTAGCATGCATGAAATATTGCCTGTTTGGAAAGTCAGTCAAAGTAAGACTTTGTGCTGTTACTGACTGCTCAAGTATAGCTGAGTTTTATTGCATCAGCTTGTCTCAAGGGAGTTTCTTGGGATATTTAGTTCTAAAAAATACAGCACTCAGCACAAACCTAATATTTGGGATATTTTTAACCCTTCTTTTCATTTCTCCAAGTCTTCCCTCTATACTAACATGTTCACCTTTATCACATCTAATACACAAGAATGACCTCAGCTAGAAAACAGAGTTATGAAAAGATTTTACATTCCCATAGCTTTCTCAAACATCAATAATCTCAGATAGAATGATCGTAAGAAGAGTGCATCAAGGACTGCACCAGGAAAGACTGTCTTCCTGAATTTTTAAAACATGACCTTCAAGACTGAATAATTCCTGAAAAATTGTATTTACTTCTTAAAAATTCTAAAGGTAACACACATGTCTTAATTTTCTGGCAAAAATGAAAATAATTTGCACATAAACCCTCAAGAGAATAATGCCCTATGAATGAAGAACACTGATTCTTTATGGTAGTTTTCAATAACACCTAATATTGCTTAAATCAGTGTTTATTTCTCTGGTGCTTTTTTTCAACACCAGTTTTCCCACTGACCCACTATGTAAACGAACATTTTCAGCCAATTCTATGATATATTCATCAAAAATATTTTCTCAAGTAGGTGTAAGCTACAGTAGCAGCTCCTAGTCAGTCAGGCAGGGTCAACTGTACAATTAATTCAATTTGGCTTTTTAGAGGAAATTTTGATTTCTCACAGACTACTAGATTTTTAAGTAACATATATAATAGCACTAATTCCAAAATACGGGTGATAAATATGATTAATAATGTAAATTTATATTTGTTTTGTCTTCACTTCTAAAATGTTCAAAAATGAGGTCTTCTTAAAAAAAAATAATTATCCCATATAATGTTAAACTAACAGCTAAAAAAATGGGGATGGAGAGTCTCCTGGGGATCAAGGCACTTCCACACGAGTTCTGCTGCCCCAGGCAGGTAAGTGCTCAGCATGGGAACAGATAGACCAAAACTCCCTCTAACTGAGAAACTCAGTGCCTGTCCTGGTTTGAGTGAGAACAGAACGAACTGTTCAGTGATTTTACCTCTCAGCTCAGTCTCTCCTAATTAACTGCACTGTCTAAAGTTAACAGCAGATTTTCACAGACAGAATGGTAATGCTCCATGCCAAGGGTTTGTGTGTGGAGTAATGCTCTGGCTTATACTTGCTGCTGTGCAGACAAAGGTCACTGCTCAATCTTGTGAATCACACTTGGAGGAGTGGCCAGGGCAGGTGACCCTGAACTAACCAATGAGGGATTCCATCCCATGTATGTCATATTCAGTATAAAGCTGAGGGATCATGAGGGTCAGGTTCTCTCTTCTTCAGGGAGGACTCCGTTCATTCTACCCTTGATCCTCATCCACATACTGGTTTCATTCCTGAATCCAGTTCCAAAATCCAGCTCCTAAATCTGTTTACCATCTGCAACTGGGCCCAGTCTGGGAGTCTTCTGGTGCCTGCTCCACAGCATCCATGGTGATGGTGATGTAACTATTTTCAAGGGGGAGTTGGTTCACTATGCTTTGTATATACTTGTATATCCATTTTATTGTTATTATTTTCATCAAATCTGTTTTAGTTTTCCAATCCATAAGTCTCTTTCCCTTAGTCCCTTTCCCTTCCCCTTTGGAAAGGGAATGGGGTTAACAGAGTATCTGTCACAGTTCTGTCATACAGCCCTGACTCTAAACCTTGACAGTCCCTCAGACCTACCTTACTGCACCAACAGAGCAAGAAAAATGTCAGCTATCAAAAGCTCTTAGAAAGCTTAATAATAATAATAATAATAAAAGGCAAAATATATACTAAGTCTGTGTTTGCTTTGGATACAGATAGATGAATCATCACTTCTGGTTAAAATACAACTAAAGCAAAAGTAGTTGCAGTAAGGATGCAGTATTTCTCTACCCTACACTTTTTGAAAGCCTGATGACCACTGGAGACTAATTACTAAAAACCTTGTCTGAGAACCATCAAGCCACCCAGACCAGCCAAGACAATGGTGTTTCCAAACCTATGCCATCAGTAGATGTGTAACATCTGTGTGGGTTTTACCATTAACTGCTCCACTGGGGCTGCTTAAACTTAATCCTTTATGAACACAGGCCTATCTTTCTCACTGTCCTCTAATATAAAGACATTGCCATAACTTAAGGCTTTTTCAGCAAATCCTAATGGGCCAATAAATTACATCAATGAACTACATAAATTCAAATATGACAGATCGCTGTGGCAGGATCCACATCACCTGGGGTAATCTGCCCATCTGTTGTTGATAAAACATGAAAATAAGTTTTATTGACCACTAACACAGACAGAAACCCAAGGAAGAAGCAGTGCCTGCATTGCAAAACACATTTCAATACGCAGACTGAGCACGTGTGTCTCTGTTACCCCCTTCCACTGGTTTATGCCATGTCAGTACGACACTGCAGCCCACATCATCATTCTGCATCTGTGAGAGCACACCAGGGCTAAATTCAGAGTCATTGCAATGCTGAGCTTCAGCGTGTACCTGGAAGACACACTGGCTCCAGTGAAGTCCCAGGCCCTGAGTTAGGCTGTCCTTTATCCCACTCCCAACATGCAGATGTGGAACCGCTCAACAATGCACTTTTCAAGAGGGAGTTGCCTAACTTGGGAGATGCTGAGAGGGAGAAGTGAGACCTAAACCAAACTGCAGGAAACCAAGAAACCATATTTGCAAGCCACTGAAAAAATAAGTAAATAAATCTGTAAATTAAGTAAGTCAGGGCACTCACCCAATTTGTCCTGCAATGCAAGATATCTACTTTAGAATTTCCCTACCTCCTGGTTTGGTGCTAAGATGTAAATTTTTTTTCTCATTTTTTGGTTTGGTTTGGGTTTTTTTTTCCTAAAAATTCGCTTTCAGAAAAAAAGGAGCAAAAAACTTGGAAGGACTATCACTGAATGCTAAGGATACAAGGATGGAGATGGATGAACATATTCAGGTATACATTCACATATTGAAAGTGCTAGCTTTCTCCACACAGTGGTGATAACTTGACAAAAGGCCTTGTTTAAAACTTTTCCAAGGCCTTTTCTTCAGTCAGGGCTCTGACTGACTTGAAGGCATCAGAAAAATTTCATTTTCCGCATTCTCACAATATGTCAGCAGCTGAGTATTCAGGATGGTCTAAGTCCCTCACTAACCCTCACTCCAGTGGCCACACTGGAGATCAACAAGAGTCCTCTTCTTGGCCAAGGGCAAGGACAATTTTAAAGTTAGGGAGTAATGTCCAGCAGAAGAGCAGAGCAAAGGCACATCCCCCGTGCAACTGCAATGCACAGAACCTTTGTTCATAACACAGACGACCTGGCTCACTAGATATTATATATTATGATGCATGTAAGTGTATTGTGGACCTCAGTCAGTGCTAAAGATTCATGACTCCAGCAATTACATAGGTGGATGTTAAAGAGAAATCCAAAATATGCACTGCAATTTCAGGATAATTGTGGTCTTCCTCAGCAACACATTCAGTTTATTCTTGAGAGGAAATTCAACCCTCTCCATTGCTTTTAGTGTTAGAAGATACTGAAGGTTATAAAGTTGAGTTGAAAGTGTTTTCTGTAGATCAGCACAATCTCTATCTTGATTCCCCAGCTGCAAGCAAACTTAAGGGTAAGTGTTAAAGTGTCTTAATAAAGCCTTGTCCACACTTTTCTAAATAACCTACCTCAGTTATGGAATGGTCATGACAAAGCCTTGAGAAGAGCATCAACACCAGAAAATACTTTTGAGCAAATATCCAGACAATCACATCAAAAGATGTAGAAAATCTGCCCAGAGACACTGGTGATTTCTAATTATCTCGCCCTCTTCTTTTTGTCCCAAGCCTCCGCACACTGAACTTTGTCTGCCAAACAAGACAAGGATCTGTCTTGCCTATCCAGATTTACTGTTTTCTAAGTAGACAATGTTGAAGCAGTGACATTGTGGCAGATAAGGACCTGACCTCCCAGTCATCCTGAACAAATCTGGTATGGTTTAGGTGTGTTCTGCTTCTAAAAAGAGACATTAAAACTGCCATCTCTGCACATCTGTCCTAGATTAGAAAGGTAAGAAAAACTAAATACTATCTAGAAATATGTATAATACATTATAGACCATTCCAGATAGGAAAGCAAGATACCAAAGTGCAAATACAAATGAGATTGTGAAATCATAAAGTTAGACTTGTCAAGCTTCACCCACTGCAAGCAAGATACATATAGAGCTTTCCTTATTTGCAGCTGCTGTTTGGGCAGCCCCTTTCTTATGTGTGCAGCTGCAAACAGCTCAACCTCCTGGCTGCACATGACAAGAAAAAGCCTCTACTCACAGGTACGTTTCAGAAGAAATGCTGAAAACTTGTACCATACAAAATAGTGATTTACATGCCTATGACAACATTCTCCCTCATGACTGCACTGGGGACGTAATTTATGCATGTTGGTGGGAAGACAAGGCTGAGACCATCTAACAATTCATAGCTGCTTTTTACATACTTTGTTAAACTTCATTTCCATTACAAATCGGGCAATCATTTCAGTCCAACGTTGAAACAGAAGTCCATCTAAGCCGTATGGCAAAACTAATTTTTTTAAAGTCTATGCCTAAACTGTACTTAACTTACTGAAGATTATATCCAGGAAATGTGACTTAGATTTATGAATAAGAACTCTTCAGATAAAGCATCTGAAAAGCACTGCAGAATATTGCCATCATGGCAGGGATTAAAAGTCTGCATTAATAAATCCACCACATTTTCCAAATTCAAAGCAATGGTTTATTAATCAGAACTCTTTAGTAAAAAAATTGTTGTAATGATTTGTCATACAGCTGTAACCTTTGTTCTGCTGTTTAAAGATTCCCTGCCCATTTAGAAAATGTCTATTTATAAGCATTAAAAATGCAAAGCAGTATGTATATTTCACTGATTCATTCTCTGAACCCAGTCTCACCGAGTGAAACAGCCCCACTAAATTGTATTCCTGCCCAAACTTCTCAGACTTTTATCCCTGATGCATAGCATTAAGTGTACACCTAGCTTGAAAAAAGTAATCATATGAACCCAACAGACACCAGTTTTATGGCTGGACATAGCTGTTGTTGTAATGGGGCAGCAACTAATTGTGCAGGGAGGTAACCATGGCCCTTCCAACTCCTCTCTGCAAACACATGCTTGTGTGGTCAACAGGGGTGTAGACAGTGTCCAGAAAAGGGTGTGAGCAGAAAACATGCTTTGTGCAAATCCACAGCTTGTGTTCCTGTGGGAGCTGGTATCCCCAGAAAGGCAACATGGGACAAGGGAGACTGCCACATGATGCCTAAGCCTACAGGAATCGTCCAGACCAATTATTCAGAAATAGTTCCAAAGTTACATTTTTCTCCTCAATAACTCCAATTGTAGGCTGTCGTCACAACACGGGACGGGGAGACAGTTTGATACAAACAAAGCTGCAATGTTTATTAAGAAAAACAGTCCTTTTATATTCTTTTTCTTATAGTACCAATATCACAGTCTTCTGTGATAGGTTTAAACAATCATCGTGCTAACTAATAATTGTCTATTACAACATCAGCAGTTTTAAGCTTTATATGACATATTTGTCTAGCCTGACCTATTTTCTAGCAACTTACAATAGAAGCTTTTTAACTACAAATTCTTCTTTTATCATATCTCCTTCCTGGTGGGGATGTGCTGTTCTACACACTTTTTCAACCAAGGCTTATGTTGCAATTGCTCCAAGGTCAGAAGCTGTTCCAAGCTGCCAGCGTGTGAATCCAGAGTAGGTTCCTCCAGGTTCTGGATGGATCATTGATTTTTGAAGCAGAAAATGAAATATTTAAGTTTTAAGTCCTCTAAAAGTAATATTAATGAGCTATAATGAACCAAACGTAGCCTTCTTACAACTCTTCCAGTACACCATCACATTTCAGTCTTTTTCTGGGAGCCATGATGAGGGACACTGCTTCATTTGCCAGGATAACTGCAGTGCATGTCCAAAAGGCTGCACAGAACAGCTGAACAGAAAACTGAATATAAAATGAAAGGTACTGAATATGACCATACAAGTATTTAAGTCACTTTCAGGGAGCACAGATAGGGAGAGATACTTAGGCTTTCTAGTAGCAGCTAATTGGCTAATTACACAAAGCAATTTAGGCCTGATGTTTAGCAGATATACTGAACTTTAGTTTCCTAATAGGAAGAGTCAACAAACAACTGCAAAGTGCTACTTGCCTATGGATTAGCACAAACAGAGGATCTGGGGAAAGGCTGGTGTTCTCCAATGCTCCCCATTAATCCAAAACTACAAGTTATAAGGACAATTAAGGGACTTGAGTGTCTCCCCTATGAAGAAAGACTGAGAACTGGAGAGAACTTGAGAGTGTCTTGAGAGGAGAAGACTGAGAGGGGACTTTATTAATGTCTGTAAATATCCGATGGGGGAGTGTCAAATGTAAGGAGCCAAATTCTCCCCTGTAGTGCCCAGCAAAAGGAGAAGGAACAGTGGATATAAAGTTAAGAATAGAAGGTTCCACCTTAACATGAGGAGAAACTTCTTTGCTGTGAAGGTGACAGAATCAGGAACAGGCTGCCCAGAGAGCTTGTGGAGTCTCCTTCTCTTGAGACTTTTAAAACCCAGCTGGATCTGTTCCTGTGTGACATGCCCTGGGTGATCCTGCTCTGTCAGGGTGGTTGGACTTGACCTCCAGAGGTCCCTTCTAAACCTTAATATTCTATGATTCTGTGAAAACCAGCTCAGCTGAGAGAAACTAACTGAACTGCAAGAAACTAACACCTCCCATCTCATAATGCTGTGGGGTTTGTTATACCTCTTCCTACTATTTCACTTTAGTTATATAAGGCGTGATAATTCTTGGTGTTATAATTCTTGATATTATATTAGTTTAACAAAACAGTATTTTAATCCAATTTACAAATGGCCTAGACGTGCAAAGTTTTTTGGCCAAACTTTTCTGTGACAAGTGTCCATCTTATATGACCACTATCAAAACAGCAACTTCAGTTGTAACAACGATGACAGGATGAGAGGACATGACTTCACTCTTTTATTCATCACTTCCCCCACTTTACTCACACTTAACCAGGAACAGAAGCCTGTTGTTAAGTCACTGTGAGGTCATCTCTGGTGTCCCTACATGTACTGCACACATTATGGGAACACAGAGGAATATAACAGTTGTCTTGCATGACAAAGACAAACATTTAGTTTTAAAAAGGTCTCTCTGTTCACTTTTACATTAAAATGCATTAGCTTTCTATTCTTAGTCCCAATCTTGGATAAAATAATTTCAAATTTGTAGCTGAGCAATCAACTGCCATTCTTTATAAATGAAACTGCAGGAGTAGGATGGGTCACCTCCAATTTCTTGCAAAATGCAAATTTATTGACTTTCTATATTTGGTACAGGGTAAGCAGGGTCTACCATATGGAAGGTGACGGGGAGTCTCAAGGGTTACCTGCAGGAGGAGGTCTGTATCCAGTGCACATGTACAAACCTAGGTCTGTAATGCTGGGCAGGTACCTGACCCGTGCCATCATGTCACAGCCGAGGGAAGTGGAACATTACCAGAGCTGATCCACAAGACTGAAGTGTAAGGTAAATTCATGGCAACAAGGTCAGCTGAAATAATTTTCCAGTTTCAACTCTGTCTTTGCCAGGCTTTGAAGCCTCTAACTGCAGCACTTGGTAATGTGTCATTCAAAAATTATGAGGCTTAACCTAACCCAGCACAGGTAAAACCATGTACAGGTCTAAATTCGGTACTCAGCTCAGTACTGTTGCCCAAATACTGAATTTAGCCCAGCTCCTGTTTCTCCCTTTTCTGGGTTGGGAAGGGAGAGCACCACCCAAACTGGTTAAGCTGTAACAAACCAAGCATATGCAAATCTTTGACAGTTGCAAAAGACCTCTTTATTAAAAAAACAAAACAAAACAAAACAAAACAAAAACAAACAAAAACAAACAAAAAACCAACCAGCACCCAAAAAAAGTATTTATCCAATGATCCTTTATACATACACTTGGTGTCTGCGATGGTATGCATTTCTTTTTCCCCAGATAAAGTATCCTTTCACTATTTTTCTGCTTTTCAGTGAGGAGGTAGAAAAGGACAGCAAACTTATTTAATGTACCCTCCCAAGGCAGTAAAGTATTTCCTCCTCTCCTTTTCCAGCGGTTAGTAAGTAACAGAGAGAGTTTGTAAAGATATAGTCTAAAAACTCAGTGTTTTCTGTAGGGCCGTTTGTTTCACTCAAAACCCATGATGTATGCCAAGCCCACAACATCATGTTCAGAGCCAGCAATTTAATGGAAATTGTTTTAAGATTTTATTTCCTACCACAGGCTTTCTGAAGCACTCTCAGAATTTTCCTTTCAGGTTAAGCTAAAGCTGTTCTGTATAAATATTTATGTAAGGGTGTGAAGAGGGAATCACCTTCCGTACTCCACCCAACAAAAATGTTGGAAAAAATGATGCATTTTTGGTAGTTCATTTTAAATATATGGACAAAGCCAGTCTTTGACTGTATTTTACTTACTTGCTGGCTGGCATCCACTCAGTCTTTGCCAAAATTTAAAAAAAAAATACAGAATTTATTCTATTTCTTAGAAGCTAAAGGAGATTTTTTTTTTTTCCTGATCCCTTTAATTTTTTTCTGAGTTTAAATGTACTGATGTCTGTAAAAGTATGATTTCTGTTCAGGAATTCAAATCTAGACATAAGTATAACACTGCCACAATTAATTACAAGAACGAAATGGCATTTAATGATGTTTCCATGCCAGAAAAACAAAAACAAAAAACATTGGTTCTGTAATGCACTGCAGCAGGCAGGGATTCCTTATTGCCCATTTATCTACAACTTCGCAGAAAAGCACATGGAGGGAGAGCTCATTGATACAGGCTATAGTGCCAAGCAGGTATCATTTCTGGAAAGAGAGGAGATACCAGACACCAATTCTGCACAGTTTTTACTTAAGGCCTGAGGAGTTTGGGATTCTAACATTTCTGACTCTACACTTAATGCTTAACCTGTTTCATTTTTCATTCTTTAATTTTATACCATCATATTGGATTGACTTCCACTGGAGTTTACTCTGGTCAGTTTACTCTAACCAGATAAGCAGCAAAAAGACTCAGGTCCAAGAAGTTCTTTCACTAGAAAAACCAAAGTCCTTCAAAGAAAGGTCACTATGGAGTTCAGCACTATGGCACCCTCCAAAGTGGTTTCAACATAGTTTTTGTTACTCTTCTGTTATTCATGGAAGGAGTATTTGAGAAGAAAAGTCCAGTAATTGCAACTACCAGGTGACACCACAGAGGTAAGTAACTGCTGCCACCTCCTAGGGTGTTTTTGAAGCCCTGTGTTTGCTGTCACCCTTTTTACCCTGATTGTTGCATCACACAGTATGGATTTTGAATTACTGATGTTCAGAATTTGTCACTGAAACATAAAGTTTCTGAGAAATATGGTCTTGTCAGACTCTGACCATACATTGGACAAAGCCATGATATAACCTCGTGACCTTCCTGAAGGAGAGCAGAGTTCACATTGTTGCTCTTGTCTCCATGCTACGAGATCTATTGCACTTACTCAGAGGGAGAGGGAGAGACACACACACTGAGGCTAATGAATAAAAGAATGAGTGAAAACTGAGTTGGGATGTGCTATTCAATGCTCACATTCATTTACTGGCCTAATTTATTTTTTAACTCATGCAGCTCTAACATGTTCATAATGAGTTTAGATCAGCATTTAAGAACTTCACTTTGAACATGTTTGAAACTCCCATTAATTGTTTATGTTGACTTAGTGGCCAACTTCTAATGTAAAAAGTATTATAATAAAAACTTGGCAAAACTATGGTTTCAAGTCAAAATGTAAAAAAAAAAAGTCTGCTAATTCTTCCCTGACTCCCCAAAAGGGTAAATATTACACCAAACAAACTCTAAAATATTGTTTTCAGCAGATCAAGACCAATCAGTTTGATGGAATTTGTAATTTGTGGAAATTCTCCATCAGTTTAAATTTATTTCCTAGCCTTTCAAACAAGACCAGATAACTTCTTAGCATGCAGCATTTAATGAATAATTGGGAGAAATCTGAAAGTCACTAAATTAATTTTATGGTTTCATGGAGTACAAATTCTACATGAAAGACAATGGAAATTGTCCCCTCTGAATTGAAAAAAGATCCCAGATGTAATGGCATTTATGAAGGCAATAGGCATCCCTCAGCTGACATATTTCTCATTAGCTTTGGGGCTCTCCAACCAAGTCAGGGATCCACAAGGACCAAGGGAAAAAAATGCAGTTGAAATCTGACATGATTGGGCCAGAAGAAAGGGCCTTGTTGACAAGTAAGGTCTACAACAGAGTAAATACCAGAAAAACTGGCCTGATTGGAACAAACAATGTAACCCCATTACTATTACAGAAGTGCCAAAATGAAAGTCTAATTCACACAAGCTGCATCCATGTTGCTGTACCTAGTACTAGTAACTGGGGACTCTGTATTTTTTTGCAATAGCTTTTCTACCTACAGCATGTGTCCTGCTGTTCAGACAACACTGAGTCAGCATAGTCTGAAAGGAAAGAAAAAGACTAGTCTGGGATCAGGGTTAAGGTTCACATATCACCCTGTTTTATTAAAAAAAAAAAAAAAAAAAAAACAAAAAAAACACAACAAAAAA
>JANHGL010009468.1:0-12081 GCA_024611195.1 Ceyx melanurus | reverse complement strand
TATTATTCTTAACATCCCTTGCCAAGTTCTTCTCCAACAATGCCTTGGCCCTCCTGACCTCATCCCTACATAATTGGACAGTATCCTTATACTCTTCCCAGGATATTTGTTTCTCCTTCCACTGCTTGTGAAGCCCCTTCTTGTTTTTTAGTTTGACCAGCAGGTCTTGGCTTAACCATGCTGGCCTCTTCCCTGCTTGATTTCTTGCACCTGGGGATCATGAGTAACTGGTACTGTGACCATTTTACAGATGGGTGAAGCATCTCTTACAGTTAGACCACAGTTTCAGAAACAATTATTAGCATTATTAAGAACCTCTTGATTTCAGTGACTTTGTAAGAGTGTTGCTCTTAACTTTAAAAGAATCTTAGTGGCATCTGAAAAAACAGAAGAGGAACATTTTAATTTGTTTTAGAGGCCTGATGTTTTTTCTTACATATAGAGTGGGTAGTATTTCCATCATAATCCCTCATACCAGATTTGAAATGCTCTTAAAATATGTGTATTACTTATTAATCATAAATTAGACTATTGTTTTTGATCCAGCACTGGTTTACTTTCAAAGAACTCACGATTCATGCAAGTAATTTTAGGCATATCCCATCTTCCATTCCCTTGACACCGGATGGTTGGAATGTGACGCTGGATGAAACCATCTTTGCAGTGATATCTAATAAGGGAGTTGATCTCATAACGAGGTTTCATCTTCCCAAAGGTCTTCGCATTTTCCACAACAGGAGGCTGACCACAAGCAACTGAAAGGAAAAGATACATAACACCACCCATCAAAAAAAAAAAAAAAAGTTTAGTAAATGAATTTTTTAATATGGTATTGATCTCTAAACCATGGCTAAGGGAAGATGTCAAAGAACTTTAGCTAGACTACCATGAGATACATCCAAGTAATTTTTTTCTGTATTTGAGAACTTTTAGACCCAATACAGTAATGATGACAATTGGTGCCTTTTTGATGTACATTTTTGTCATAAATTTGAGTCCAAAAGTTTGGCATACTCACACAAAATTATTTTCATTTGAAAGCTACAAAACCTGAAAACCACTGGTTATTACAGTCATTTAAGAAAAAAAGTCTCATTTTCAATACTTCTCATGTTTTCTTTAACATTAGACTACTTAAAAGCATTTTGAATGGATTTGTAGAGGCCTAGAGAATATGTTGCAACAAAAGGTTGAAAATGGCAATTGGGAACAATGGAGTGCACACAAGATTTTGGCTGCTTCTTTACTCTTCCAGTCCGGAGAGTCAGGGCAAGCTCTGAAGTAATGCTGTACAGCTCCTGGTAACACACAGATTTCCTATAAGTATATAAACCAAAAGTGTTTTTCAGATTCAAGTGGTGCCATTAAACTAGGTAGTTTTGGAAGAGAGGAAGACTAAGGTCATAATTACTTAATGGATGAAAACTATGCTCAACTGAAGCTGAAAAGCTAAGCACATACCAGTGGTCAACTGCCTGCTCTGCCTGCCTGCCAACATTCAGCTGCCCACAGATTTCACAGCAATGACATCCCAGAAAAGAACTGGTAATATTTGCATGGAAGGCAAGTAAAGCAGGCCTGTCATGAATGTCTATTTTTGCTGAGATCTGAACTTAAGAAATTTGCCTTTTAGCTTGTGTACACTTTTGTGCCTGACTCAAGAACAGACTATGTAGAGATGTTATGTATGGATACAAACAAATGATGACTTTGTAAGACTAACTCAGTTGAGGGCTCACTATACTGGTCACCAGAAATCAGTTAGAATGTGTCATTTTAACCCATAAAAGTTACAGAATTATTCCATCGTTACTGGAAAGTTTGTACCTGTTCCTTTCTTGCAGGTGTAGGTAAGGTGATAATTGCATGGTACATCATTCCACTGCCCATTCTCATGCCATATTATAACAACACAGTCCTCTCCAGCAGAAAAGAAGCTGTCTGGCTGGTTTGGTCGCCAGTTTTCATATTGCTGGAGAAAAGAGGAGTAAAACCATTATTCCCAGTGCTGAAGTTATTAACACTCCATTTTACAGAAGAACATACAGTATAAACTTTGATGAAGAGCTATCTTGTTTGTTTCAGGCTGTTAAGCATGAACTACACAAAACTAGATTTATAGTATCCTCCCACTCCATTAATAAATTATCTCAATGGGAAAAATATTCTAATGTAGCTTCTTACTTACTGTAAACTGACAGCAGGTGAACAGAATAAAGTGACAAAATCCAGAACAAGCACAATCTGATCCTAAGTGTGTTGAAACACACTCTTTCCTTCATAGACAGACATTAAATGGAATGCCAGGAAATGTAGTAAACAGCCCATGACTCTCATTAGTCCACATCTACTAAGAGGAAAATTACAGGCTAGCTTCTCAGACTCAGATTTTATTCTATGATCTCATATAATGAAATCATTCAATCAGGTGACATGTAGAATTATCTGTAAAATAAGTAAAGGTGTCAGAATATGCTTCCAGATCACTGCAGATTAATATGTCCATTAAAAAGGCCTAGGTGGCAGACTGAGCATATACAGCAGCCTTTCAGCTTTAGAAATGACAATTCAAACTCTGCTCTTTTTAGAAGAACTATCTCCAGATATTTATGAATATATATGAATAAAACCAGAAACCAACATACTCGTTTTAGAAGTAGAAATCTGACTGGTGGTATGTGCCAAGAAAACAAAAGAAAACAAAACAAAACAAAACCAAAACAAAACACATTTACAAACCAAGAAACAAACAAACAAACAAACCACAACAAATTAAAAGAATCTTCAAATGGCTGAAAAATATTATTACCATAAAAATTCCCAACTTTCTTAGCCTTGAACCTGGGACACACACCTGGCATGTCGATTTGGGCAGATCTATTCTTTGGGACCCAAGCTGGGTATATGTGGGCATGAGCTTATTTAGCCACACAGCTTTCACCTCTTCATTGACCTAAACATATGTTCCTATGTAGAGCTGTGGATGCTGGCTGCTGGCAGGCTGTGCATGGCTTCATGCATGGGATAAACCCACATTTATTGCACTGAAGAATGCACATTTTCAAGCACGGCTAAGTTCATCACTGCATGATGCCATTTTTAAATGAAAATTAGGGAGGACTCAAGTTTGGTTTTTTTTCAATCAATAAGCAGGAAAAATAGGGGAAAAAAAGGGAGTGTCGCGTTTTTTCAAAAGCTGTTCATCACTCCTTGATAGGGGATATCTAACCTATTGCCCTTGGAGTCAGCAGAGGTGGGATGTTTATCCCACTTCTTGTTTCAGTTTGATCACAAATGAAGCACAGTAATTTGAGATTTGCATAATGTTATGTAAAGAAGAGCAAGAGAATATTTGGGAAACTATTCTTATTTTCTTTGGGATTTCCATAGTGCCACTTGAAGAAGAATATAAGGAAGAATAAAAATAGATATCTGAAAGAACTGGAATTTATATAAATTTCAGACATTAACCAGGCAGCTAACTCCTTCTATGGTCAAAATAACACTGTTTCTACAGTGCTTATATTTTCCTCAGTGCTTACATCTTTCTATCTGGAGCTGGCCCATATCATTGTCATAAAAGTTTAGCTTTCTATTTTATTAACTTTATTAAATAAGGATTATTCATTGCCCAGCTGAATACTTTTTAGAAAGAAAATTAATATATCCCACACAAGTAGTATTTACTTTACAATGAATCAAACTGAGTTAAATACTTAACCTTTTCCTATCACATCATCTTACCCATTAGAGGTTTTAATTATCCAAGATATTTAGCAATCATGGTCTAAATAAATTTGTTCTGTATTTAATTTATTACCTCTAATAAAACATCCTCCTTTTTATGTGGAACTAACTTAGTTCCATCTCTCCATTTCAGCATTTAATAATCCTAAACTACAGTACACGTTAACTCGTTTACTCAGGTCCAGAACGCAGCATTTTACATTAGCTTATAAATTGAAACATGAGTTTTGCAAGCAGAGTAGCCAAATACCACACATATCTGCAGTGGAGAGGTCTTTCTGCAACACCTAGTCCATAGAAGAGAAGCAAGCTCTGTGCACATCTCCTGAGCCAGTGAGAAGGAAAAAGGGGAGAAAGGAATGTGCCCATGAATGGTGTGTATTAATGTAACCTAGAGTGCACCAAGACTCCTTTTCTAAAAGGGCATTGTGAATGGCTGCTGACCCACAGGTCCAACACCTTTTTACAGCCAGAGCTGGTTAAGGATGCAGGAATATGATCAAAAAGGTCACAGCACCACAACATGGAAAGCTACTGTCAGTTACACCTGAGGTAGCTGAGTGCATGCGTACACTGAAGGCTTCAGCTTGCCAATGGTACTACCCCAGTGAAATGCTACATCTCTGCTACATGAAGGGAGGTGATGAACCTTCAGGAGCACCACAAAGTATAAGGCACTGAAGGAAAATCCGTGTGGATTTCACTCCCTTGCATGGAAATCTGTCTGAGCATCGCAGAGGTGGGATAAGCAGAAAAAAGTTATCATCTCTCACTTTTATGTCTGAATGTCTTGCTATCCAAACCAAGTGAAAGTAGGATTTGCTAATCTAAGTTATGAATGCACGAGACAATAAGCACCAACTTCTTAGGCTGAGGCAATCTAATCCCTTTCAATAATATGTCCAGACATATGGACATGCAGAAAAATTAAAGAAAACTGCCAGGTTAGTGGTAGAAAAGTTTGATCAATAATATTCTGACAGCACAGGAGAGACTTCAATAAACCTTGCAGATGTTTCTTATGTAAATGATACTAAAGAGTTCTTTACTTCCATAGGGGTCAGAGTGTGGGAATGAAGGCTATTTAATGGCTGGGCACACTGGGGGCATGTGAGCTGCTCAACAGCTTACCAGCTCTCACCCTAAGCACTCCATATCCTTTTACTTGCCTTGCCATAATGACTCCAAAGTTGTTGTTTTTTTTCTTTGCTGGCAGGGCTGCAGTCTGCATCTAGGCCCTGAGGTTTACTCAAGAATGTCTGATATCCTCCAGCATGACTTGCAGTTACCTCACATCTGATATCATCATTGCATGGATTTATTTTGGCTGAATAAATATGATTTTGCTTGGGTTTAGTGCCAGAATTGCTTAGCAGAGGAAGTTCCAGACTGCTGAATTGCTTTCTTATGTCTCCACCCAGCTCTTCTGTAGTTCTTCAATTCCTTATATAGCCACTGATAATGGGATAATGATACAAAAGTATTCTCACAGTCGGAGTGAAAGAAGTTACTAGACAAACTGATGTTTTCCTTTCCTCACCTTTTTGGATAACCATGAGTATAATTCTAGTTTTCACTTACACTACTGTAAATCAGGGGTGACTGCACTATCTTTAGTAAATCTACATCATCCAGAAAAAAAAAATGGTAAAGAACTAAATCCTGTAAGCCACATACTGATTTGTACTGTTTCTTTTCAGAGGTATCCCTTACAATCTCTCATCCCAAGTGTGCTAATTTAAAGACTCCCCTACTCTTGCAGTAAGTGAAGTATCTAAGATATTTGGGTCATAATTACTCTGCTCAAAATATCTTGAACAAGAAGCCCTTGTCTGTCATTTAAGATCCTTATATTTCAATTTATTACTGTCTTTTTGAAAAGTACTTTGTACAAAAATAAAAACAAAACAAAACAACTTCATTCCTTGGCAATATGTACCATTCAGAATTGTTTGTTTTTTTAAGATGAAGTCCTAAAAAGGTCAGCCATATTCACAGAGGAGCCAAAGCCTTCTGATGTTGTTCCAGCCACCCTGCTGTGAGCTTGTATCTTCATCTAAACTGTTACTGCCTCAGCAGACTAAAGAAATAACACTAAAGAGAACTGTGTTTGAATTGATAAAGCTCAAGACAACCTTTTGCCAGTCAACACCTTGAGCTGAAACATTCATAAGACATGACTTACGCTTCTGAAAATCAAAATAGATCCAAATGCTAAATTAATAAGTGGGGAAAAAAAAGCTGCTACAATCCTTTTGGTCCTCAGCAGAAATCATTACAATGGGTCATTGTAATCACAGAGGGACCTAAAAAACTGTTAGTACCTTGGTTTTTAAGCAACTACCAGTATTCCCTGAACTAAAACACAGAGCACTTCCGGACTGTATATGTTAGTACATATAATCTGAATTATGTACATGACTAAAAATGTACATGTACTTCAAAGGAGGCTTGGCCTACTATGCTTTTCTCACCCAGATATGAAACATGCTTTGTTAAGGTAGCTGTGAAGAGAGAAATTCAGAACAACACAGGGGAGTGAAGGCTGGAAGCATGCACCTCAGTCTCAGGCAGACACCACTGCACCAGCCACTCTGTAAGGCTCTCATCATCCATGATGGTAAGATTTGGTTTTTATTTAAGTTTTTAAAATGAAGTTTCTATATAATCAGGTAACTACAGAACCTATCTTTGGGGAGATGATTTTGATCCCTGCACATCTGTTCGGTCCTTTGGTAACCATACCACTCATCTGTATTGCCATCATTTCAGGCTGAAAATTGGATCTCCTGTTATGCTCTTTATGCCTTTAATTATACCATAATAATTAATTAATCCTTCTTGTACAGCTTTTGATTGAAACCAAAGCTGACACTGACACTAGTTTTCTTTCCTAAAGAGCACTGAAAATTTTCCTGCAGAAAAGAGGGTGGATGGTCCATTGTGTAGAGGTGCATCTGAGAGGGGATTCAGTTCTTCAGGCTTCCTATGTGGCATTAGACAACGCACATGGATTACTAATTCCCAGTCTGTAAAACAGTGACAATGTGTCCTCTTGTTTCACAGGAAGAGCTTGGATAAATGGTTACTAGAGCCCATGAAGACTTCTTATTAAGTCATACACTTTTGAGGAGGATTTCCTTATATGGCATTGAATTAACTCACAGGCATAATCTGCCAGTTGTGTGACAAGTTGACTTTTCACATAAATTAAACCTAAGAAAGCCAGGATTGTAACAAGAGCTGTAAAGCAGCTAACTTCATTAGCTAGTCACTACTTTTTCTCATTCAGGTGGGTGCTAATTACACTGAATGAGCAGAGCCCTCCCATCATGAACAATCTCTCTATCTTGTGAGAGATTTGTTATTTACATTTTCAGTTAATCAGCCTTATTTGAGGTACTTGTTTCCCTATTAATGAATAATGCATTGAGCTCTTTCAGATGTTTGCACTGCCAAGAAAAATTTAGGAGTAAGCCATATCTCAGCTTTGTAACACTCATTTGGAAATTTCAGCCATTCCTTTATCTTCAAAAGGCACATCAAGTGTCTGAGACCTATCACTTAGATTTTGCATTCCAACGTATTCAACAAACACTGTTTAAAGAAGCGTAACAAAATAAACTACTGATGCAACCAAAACTTTACTGCTTGACGTCCTTGTTCTGTAAAGGCCAATAATCTTTTGTACATAACTAACGCTAGGAAATTTACTTGAAATACACCTACTTAGCTTTACATGGTTAATGGTTTTGCTTCTGGAAAAAGGAAGCATGTTTTCAGAATGTTTAAATAACCTTAAAGTACAAATCTGCCTTGGATTGCACTTTAAATTTCCAACGTGATTTTTATTTTTTTTTCATTCTGGCTGCTTTCCTATCTGATTGCTTCTTAGTGCAAGACTAATGAAGCAAATAAAAAACAAACAAACAAACAAAAAACAAGGAAAGATGTAAGGACTGGCTGACTGCATACTCTGTGCAATTTCATCCTAAAATGAAGCAACATTTCCAACCTGTTTTTTTTTTATCACTGAGCAAGATGAAACTACCACTGAAAAGCTTACTGGCTATTGTTCTTCCCCCCCTCTCCCCCCACCATAACTCTGCTAAGAACAGGAACACATTTTTTTACAATAGCAGACAAACTCTTAAAAATCTTTATCAGGAAAGACCCCTCACTGTGGAGGTTCTGTTACAAATTAGTTAAAATGTACATCTCACTTTAAGTAAGTTCTGACAACTACACAGTTACATAGGTTAGTTAACTACAACAAGATCAGCACAAGGTTTACAAAGGCTATACAAATCAGCTCAGAAACTCTCATTCGTGACTCATGCTGTTATATATCACTGATTCTGTTACATGAGACACTCATGGGAAGTTTGAAAGTGATTGCATTTTTTTGAGAGAAAAAAAATATCAAACATGTTACTGTAAGGATTTGGCAGTGTCTGAAATACTTCCACTAAGTTCACCCTATATTTAAATGCATTAATACTTTAGGAAAGACAAGAAACTATCTTATAGGCTCTGTTTCACTTAATTTCACCCCAGCCCTGCAAAGAATTTTTTCCGTTAAATTTTATTAATGGAAGCCATCTAAAAGAACTCACCAAAAGATCCATGAGATTAAAAACTCAATTTAGTGAGTGGTTAAGTATATACCTTGTTTTAAAGACATAGGTGGTGCCCTAAACTCCACAGAGTAGACTACATGCACAATTCACATGCTAAAATAACTTGCTGAAGGAGGGACCAAGCTAAGTGCATTGGTGAATCTTTGCTGGAAGTAAGTCCAGTCAGTTTGAAGACAATTGCTGTATTTAAACTTACATACAAGTATACACAGAAATTACATATCCTGATCCTGATATTTTTTAGATCATAGTTGAATGGTTTCCCTCAAGGCATTACTCTAAGCTTTATTTGTGTGATATTTGAGAAATTGGAAGGATTTGTATCAGGCAGACACCCAATACTCCCCATTACAGTGTCACACTGAAAGCAAAACTAACTCTCAGATGGAGTTTTGCTAAGGACCTTTGCAAAAGATTTCCCCTGAAAGGTTTGGTTTTTTGTTGTTTGTTTGTTTTTTGCTTTTTGGTGGGTTTTTTGATTGTTTTGTTGTGTTTGTTGGGGTTTTTTTGTAATGAAGCAGTGGGATGTATAGAAAAGCTCTTTGATTTCCTATGAAACAGCTTGCAAAAAAAAACCCCCCCTCTGAATAACATACGCTCATTTATATCCATGAATATCCACAAGCACTGATGGCACACTAAATAAGCACTAAGATTGATGCAAAAATAAATAATTTGGGAAAAAAAGAAATCTCAGGAATATAAATGAAACAAGTAAAAAAGGCTAGCTAATGAAGCTGAAAGATAAAAGAACTATCAATCCTGTCTTTTGGAAGGAGTTCATCTTGTGGTAAAGCAGATGACTAGCTCTTTGACTTTTTTTTTTTAAACAATACCATAGTGACAACTTTTCCATAACATCTCTCAGTATGGCAAGAAACTCCCACTAGATGGCAATGTCTACTAGCTACTGAGTCCAGATACTGATTTCAAAATAGTAATTATTTAGAAAAAAAAATAATTGTTTTATAAACTCTTTAAAAGCTAATTGAAGACAGTGGACACAACTCCATTAACTTTTTTCTGCTCTTTACCAGATCTTCTAAGTATAATAACTTCAATGCTTCACACACAATGTTCAATTTTGTGGGTACTGGGTGCATTGAGCTTTTAGAAATCACCAGAGTACAGAGACTTTTTCATTATTGGAGAAGAGCTGATAAAATTATTTTGTTAATGGGCAAGTGTTTCACTGTGAAATGGAAGTATGATAGGGTGTTAAATATTGGTTGGTATAATGCATGTTCTTTGGGAGTCACACTAATCTAATTATGTATTATCAACGTGACACAGATTGTAGGGGGTGTGACTTACTCTTTTTGTGCACAACTACCAGGAGAGCCACTGAAAAAAAGAAATTAAAAAAATTCTGCACTTTGTAATTTGTATTAACAATTATTGCAGGTTTGAAACTGTACAAGGGTTTTAGCCAGACCCAACCATAATGAGGCTCTGAAATACCTACTGACCCCACTGATAAAAATGAGACAAAACCTCACTTTGTTCAAGATGCCCTCCCTACTGCCTATGACATGCTTAACTAAAAATATACCTATTATTAATAACATTATATAGTTCTCTTCCATTTAAAAATAAGTCATATGAGCATCTTAAAAAGAGTCCGCAATGACTGACTGCAGCAGAAAACCAAAACATTTGGTAGATTTAAAATCTCCTTCTCCAAGAATCCTGTGGGACATGGGCACAATGACCTTTTTATTTGCAGCTGACTACAGTGCGTTTTAGTTTGTTTGCTTTATTTAACTCTCAGAGGCAGGCTCCATCTCTACAATACTCCATGCCTTTGAAGGCTTTTGTGTTCAATAAAGTTACTCTTTCTGAGAGGAGTGCAGTTACAATTTTGCTCCTGTTCAAGCATTCTGATTCACTGACTAATAAAGGAGGGAAAAGAGAGGGCTTTGTTTTTGTCAGACTGAAACTTTTGGTTTGTTTAGCCTTTAATTTTTTATTATTATTTTTTTTTAATGTACCTACCTAACACTGATTACCTGAGATCCAGCATTGCAAAACAGAAAGCATAAAATCCTCCTATGTTGAAGGGAAGAAAAACTAATGTAGAGTCTCTGGACAGTTTTAAAAGTGGCAATATGCCCTATTACTTTCCTAGCTGGAGCATTCTCCAACTGACAGACAATCTGGCCACAGACACT
This sequence comes from Ceyx melanurus, assembly GCA_024611195.1. Classification (NCBI taxonomy): domain Eukaryota; kingdom Metazoa; phylum Chordata; class Aves; order Coraciiformes; family Alcedinidae; genus Ceyx; species Ceyx melanurus. The sequence goes on along the minus strand of JANHGL010009468.1, from coordinate 1,523 downwards.
AGCCAGCTCCTTATTACAGCACTAATCTTATGTAATGGAAGTGAGCTCACTGCCCTACAAAGCACTAATTATCAACAGCATTTTCCAAAGGATATGAATAACTTCTCTTGTGAAAGGGAGGCCCAAGGCACAACCCAAAGTAGCTATACACGCTTAATCATTAACATGAATAGCTCCAGAGGACTCTTTTACAGCTATGCCTGCTCACAAGTCCTTAACAGTGAAACACCAGCAATCCAAATACAATGGAGAAGCTGCCAAGAGCAACACCAGATTTCTTATATTTGGATGGGCGTGCTTCACAGCTGTAAAAGTTACTATTCACAGAACTAAGTGAATTATTTAAATTCAATTTCCCTAAGATATTTTCAATTGTCACATTGTGTTCATTCTTCCTTTGATCAAGTTAATTATTAAATGTCTCAACTGATAATGTAAATTTTGATATTTTGTAGTTTGTATTACATCGAATTTGAAGTATACAAAGATCCAAGAACGCATGGTCAAATTCATCTTTTCACATAGTTGTGCAAGTATTTAGACCCTGATTTCCTCTCCTGTTATCACTTTAATTTTCCCAAATGTATTAATTTTTATTACATAGAGCTTTTTATAATTGTGGGGTGAAGACTGTCTATGATTCATCCTTGAAGAGTTGTTCATTATGACAGAATTGCTGGGAGAAAAGTCTACAGAAAAGTGCAAGAACAGTTTTGATTGTTTAATTTTTCAAATGTAAACAAAATCTTACATAAAGTCATTTTTATTCCTGTGTAGAATGTAAATAAGAGAAAAACTATGCTTTCCCACAACAAAAACTAACATAACAACCCTATAACTGCACTGCAACAGAAGAAAAGCAGGGCTAAGAAAACATACTCTTCTATTATTAATATTATATTAATTATATTATAATAACATTAATATTAATATTATATTATTGTCTTCTGCCTCTTGCATCTGTCAATGCAATCAAACCTGAACATGTTGAACAGCCATTGGCTTCATTTTCAGGAAGTAATGAATAAAGAAGCTCTAAAAACGTTAGGGTGAGCTGCCTGAACACAATTCAGTACCGGGCCAAAATAACTTCACCTTAGAGATAGGTTATCTGAAGTTAGGGATTAGGCAGAAATGCCGTAATTTGCAGATTACTAATTCCCTTCCTACTGATCCATGTGATCTAGGACATTGCTGGTATTCCAAGCCCAGCCTTGTGGCAGTGGACACTGATCTCCAGCTCCCACTGAAGTTGCTCCGATTTATAATGAGGATCTAGATTTCCTGAAAGAGCATTCACTTTTTATGCTGTAGTAACACAGCTGCAATCAACTATTTTCCCTTGATCTAAAAAAGAAATGGCTGCTTTTGTTAAAGTGTTTTTAATGTGGCCCATCAGCTCCAGATTATGAATCCACCTCTCCCAAGCACCAGAAACACTGAAAGAGAGAGAAGGGAAGAGAAGAGAAGAGAAGAGAAGAGAAGAGAAGAGAAGAGAAGAGAAGAGAAGAGAAGAGAAGAGA
>JANHGL010009467.1:28037-49738 GCA_024611195.1 Ceyx melanurus | reverse complement strand
TATATTCACATTAGCCATAAACCCAGCTGGAATGCAAATCCTCACATAAGAGGAAGAAGAAGAAGAGGAAGAAGAAGGGGAAGGGGAAAGGGAAGCAGAAGAAGAGAAAGAGGAATGTTATCTTTCAGGATTCTATTGTTCTAATGTTTTTACATTTATTCTGAAAGTAACAGAATTTTAATACATTACAGGGGAAAAAAATAGATTTTTCAATGCCCATATGATATTCTGTGTTTCTTCATACTGTATTCTTCTTAAGGGGATAATTTCCATGTTATGATCAACCAAAGTCTCTGTTTCATTAATCTGATCTTTATAGAATCATAGAATCACAGAATCATAGAATAGTTTGGGTTGGAAGGGACCTCCAAAGGGCATCTGGTCCAACTCCCTTGTAGGAAGCAGGGACACCCTCAACTAGAGTAGGTTGCTCAGAGCCTCATCCAGCTTGAGCTTGAATGGCTCCAGGGATTTATATATCACTTAACACGGGGATATGGGTGCAGTTTTATTTCCATCTTCACAACAAAATCATGCAAATACTTTTCACTGTGTCTTTAAATTAGGACATAAACTCGGTGCAAATCCATAAGCCACCATCCTGTGTTTTAGCAGAAGATAAAGTGTGACAGGTAAATCATCTTGCAAGAAAACTCTGTAGGACAGCATAAAAAAACAAAAACAAAAAAAAAAAGGCACTGATAGTAATTAGCCTTTTAAAATAATTCCTCATCTCCTTAAGCACATTATGGAAATTTCTAACACACGTCAGATGGATGTCTGGGAGAGGGGGAAGGGATGTGCATGCATGTGGATCTGTGGGTGTGTGAGCAAGAGAAAGAGAGGTTCCCAGCCACTCTGTGTAGCTGCATTTGTCACTGAACTGCAACGAGGCAGCAATTTGTAGCGGTGTCAATAACTCCTTGAGGGGATGCTCACGGAGTGCATGTCATTAGGAGCCACACACATTATGTTTGCTTGGCTTGTTGCTCGCTCAGTGACACCAGCTCATGACATGTTCTTACAGATCACAACACCCAGGTGTGAAAGTTCGGTTAATCTTAACTAACCCCAGATATTCCACCACTTCCCTCCTACCACTGGCTGCTCAGCCATCAAAAAAATCCCATTTTGCACTTGGAAAGGGTGATCTTACTGATCTGTTGCCATGATTCAGAGAAGAGAAGCCTGAGAGGGGATCTTATTGATGTTTACTGAGGCAACTTGCCCACCTAACCACAGGTGGAGGAAATTACCCTTCCCTTCTATCTGGTAGTTGTGAAATAATTCCACCTGATTTTAATTTCCCACTTTCCATGAGTGGCCACCAAGCTGACTGGGGGCTGAAGCCTGTGCCATATAAGGAGAGCATGGGGCAGTTGGGTCTATTTATCCTGGAGAAGGTTTCATGGGTTTCTAACTGCTACCTTTGAAGAGAGAAGACAAAGCCAAACTCTTCCTGGAGTGATAGGACAAGATGCAACAGAAGTTGCTTGAAACACATGAAGATATGAAAAGTCTTGGTACAAGAGGTATTTAATTTTATTATTTTTTTTTTAATATATATCGACCAAGAGGTTGGTCAAACACTGGGAGAGGTTATCCAGAGAGGCTGTGGGTTCTTTATCCTTGGGAGATATCCAAGATTAAACTGGGTGTAGCCCTGTGCAACCTGATTTGAACAGGTCTGAGTGGAAGGTGGGTCTAGAGAGCTCTTGCCATCCCTTCCAATCCATGTGGTTGTGTGATGGACTGATCCAGTGAGTCCCTTCCTCCTCATTGTCCTCCCCCCATGAAGTTCCATGCAATATCCTTCAGCTGAGAAAATGAGACTAACATATGGCAGAAGTAGCTATAGACTGGGAGTGAGGCTATACATTAAATTCTCACCAGCAGTGTGGAATGCAGGTCTCCTGTGTCTTATATGATGCTTTAACTACTGGGCTCTTGGATAAAAAGGAGGGAACCATCTCCCTCCTTCTGGGATCTGGCTCTTGGCTTCATTTGCTTTTATATGCAGTGCCTCTAAATGAAGTGTTCTGTTCTCGATTGACCCAAACACTTTCTTTTTATTTTGGGGGTTTTTTTCCATGTCTTCAAGAAGAAACAAAACCTGTTTAATTTAGTTCAAGCTAAGCCAACATTAAAAAAAAAATACTTTGGTTTGGCAGCTGAATGGGAGTGATTCTCACTGCCCTTAAGAAGGAATAGAAAGTTCAGTGGCTTCCTTCCCAATCTATGGGCCAAGACAGTGGCCAGGAAGGATTGTTTTACAGCTTTAGACTCTGGCCCAGGGGCTGAATTTCATTCCAGTTTATCCTCTGCTTCATGCTCACATTTCATCCAATCTTTACAATCTTTTTTTATAGAGACAAAAACATCCAAAAATGTTTAAAAAGATGAAAGTACAAATCACCGTTGGCAGACTACTTAGCACTTAAAACAGCAATACTCCTCCTTTGATTGTTTTATGCAATAAAATAAACCCAAATAGAGTAAATAAGACACAATTTCAGTCTTTTAGTTGTCATTGCTCATAAGTGTTCCAAGAGCAGTCTAGAAAATTCCAACTATGTCTATTTTTTTTCTGTATGAAATTGTAGAAATGTCAGTTCCAAGATGAATATGCACCAGTAAGAAAGGAACAGCTACCAACATTTTTCTTTCATCCAACTTGTTTCTATACCAACAAACAGCTTTATGTGTTAGGAGAAGGATTTGTAACATGGCCCATCTATAAAACAGTGGTATTGTTATTAATCATAGAATATGGGGTGGGTTGGGTTGGTTTTTTTTTTAGAAAAAGAATTAAAGACTGAATTAAAACAGTAGAGAAAGTGCTACATGGACATGTGCTCAGCAGGAAATTGAAGAGTAGGTGTTTCCTGTGGCTTCAGCTGCCACAGAAGAAAGCCAAGTGACTCCACACTCCATTTCTGGCAGCTCAAGGCCATTGATTTTCCTTTTGAAATAGGCATAGCAAGGATAGATAGCAAGGAGTAGAACCTTGTAAAGAATTGCACGAGTAGGGGTGTTGCTTGGCCAAATGCTGCCTTTTATGGGTACAGGAGGACATTGACAACCTTGATAGACTGTGGTATGAAGTAAAATGCAACCTTGAAGAACTAGAGCTAACTTTAAAAGGTAAAACAAAACAACAAAACCCTAAGCAAAAAAAAATAAATAAATGTTTTCCCCATATTTATTCATTTTACATTAAGAATATAGGTCAAAATAATCAATTCCCCCTGCTTTCTTCCAGGACAAATCCACCTGAGCCTTAATTTTGACTGGAATAAACTTTATAGAAAAATTTTACAGCTATGTATCAAAGTTTCTTCTATTTCTCCAAAAGATGATATAATTCTGTAGAAATTCCATGGGAAACTGCTGAGTATTTTCCCACTCTGGCCACCTGCTTTTCCTCATGGCCACAATGAACTTTTTCGCCATCGCTCCGGTGCCTCTCTATCTGTCTTTGCATTTTCTTACTGGGGCAAGATGTGAAGCAGGTTCAGTAGGAGCTGCAATGGGATGGAAGAGGCTCACCTGTCAATCACCCCTCTCTTAAAGCTACACTACCCTTGCTCAATAGAGGTAATGGGTCCAGTGGGCTAATAATAGGTCTGGTGGGTCTATAACACATTTTTATTGAAAAGCAAGATAAATAGCCCTGTAAAATTCTCACACTGCCCCAGGGTTGCAATAATTTATGGACCTTCTCACACCTTCTTTTTCCTCCTTTTTTTCTCTCTTTGCCATTTCATAGCTCCTCGAGTGAACTTTTCCAGCACGGTCGAGTTTTTAAGTTCATCACCAATCATATGAATTTGAAAATACAGCATGTTGTTGTATGGAGAGCCATAGCAGGCCTTTACTACTTGATTATACACATGTGGAATACCAAAGAAGATCACATATTACTCAGCCAAACTTGTTCAATAGAAAGGGCATTAAAAAAAAAAAAATAAATTAAAATATGTATCCTATCAGGTTTGCTTTCCAGAGAGAATGTGTTTTTTCCACAAATTTAAGGAAAGGGCAATTTACCACTCAAACAAGCTGGGAAAAGGGAGAACATTCTTTCCTAAACAGTAACAATTATGCATTTGGCAGGCAGTAGTAAAAGGAATTCTTGTTTCCCTTCTTAGCCTATAGTAAATATGTACCTGGGACTGATTAGAGAACAACTAGAGATACGTTGCTGTACTTTTTAAGGTGTACCAATGGTTTGGTTTGGTTTGGTTTTTTTTGGTTCTGAACATGCAGTGCCAGTAGAGTTAAGACTGATCCACCTCCTTTCTCATTGGGAAAGGAGAAGTCTGGAGAGGGACATGTAGTGATAGGATGAGGGGCACTGGTTTGAAACTAGAGCAGGGGAGATTTAGATTGGACATTAGGAAGAAATTATTTATTTTGAGGGTGGTAGAGCATTGGAACAGGTTGCCCAGGGAGTTGGTGGAGGCCCCATCCCTGGAGGCACTCAAGCTCAGGCTGGATGAGTCTCTGAGCAACCTGCTCTAGGTGAGATGTCCCTTCTCTGTGCAGGGGGGTTGGATCAGGTGACCTCTGGTGGTCCCTTCCAACTCAAGCCTTCATTTGTACAATATTTTTCATTTGTACAAATACTGGTTTCTTATGAGTGAGGGAGAGAAGAAGCCTCAATGTTGTTGGAAAATGAGAAAGATGAATCAAAGAACATGATAAAGGGATTTATCCTCCTGGGAATCCTTTGAGACCTGCAGAAATCCATGCTTTCTCCAGTATCATAAGAGCATTGTTTTGCTTCATGTGCTCTAAGTCTGATCCAGATGGTGCAGCAGGATATGAAAATGCTGCACCTTTAAACCCTCAAACCAGTTTTGGACAAAAATCATAATAAGTGTAGCTTTGCTGTACCAAACCGAACTATTCTGCTCTGCTTCTCTGTCTCTGGAACCTGTTGCTTTAGAAGAACATGGCTTCATTGAGCACCTTTGGAATAATCTTCCTTTGTAGGGAAGGAAATAATCTTAACTCCATTAGTTAGAGGGCAGCATGAGACCAAGAGCAAAAGAACTGATAGATTTTCTAAAACTCTTTGTTGACTTTTATCCTTACTGTTAAAAATTTGGGTAGTCTCATTACCAGGTGGCTGTTGTGCAAGATGATTGTATCTAAAGCAGCTGGTTTTCCTTCTTTTAACTTGTTTGGCGTTTTTTTTACCCATGGGAGCAAAATAAGAGGAAAAAAAATCAATTTAAAATAAACAAAAAAAAAGCCCTTCCTGAATTCAATAGAATACTTTAGGCAGAGCTATCGAGACAGATGTTGAAGAAAGAAGGAAACAATCTCTTCATGATTTAGTCCTTAGTTCCCATAAAACTGTCATTAACACCTAAAAATTGGGAGACAATAGTAATTATTTCAGACTGTTGAGCAGGGAATGAAACTTTATAGAAAAGATCTTAGTAGGATTAGTGCTCAGCTTGCTCTCTACAGCTCCCTGGAAAGAGGTTGGAGTGAGGAGGGGGACAGCCTCTTCTCCCTGGTGATGTGTCCCAGAGACAGGGGGAATGGCTGCAAGCTGCACCAGAGGAGGTTCAGGCTGGATATTAGGAAATATTTCTTCACTGCAAGAATTCACAACCATTGGGTTGTGCTGCCCAGGGCAGTGGAGTCGCCATCCCTGGAGACATTTAACTGGTGTGGGGACCTGGTGCTCAGGGATCTGGTTTAGTGGGGAGCTGGGAGTCTTGGGTTGAAGGTTGGATGGATGATCTTGGAGGTTTCTTCCAACCAAAGACATTCTGTGATTTAATTTGTGCTTGTGAAAGACACTGAGCCAAGAGTCCTGGAAATCGTCTGCAGAACAATTAGAGGGCAACTCTAATTGTTCTAATTGTGAGCTGGCTTCCTTAGCAGGCTTAGCTTAAAAGAAATGCCCTGAGAGATGCAAAAGGATCATCATTTTACTCCATGTCCCTTCTTCTGGTTTACCCCCTTGTTTGGAGGCTTTTTCTGCCTATTTAAATGATCAGGAACCTCAGAGGCACGTTGCTTTCTCTGTTGTCAGGACACACAGTGGACCTTAGTGGAATTTAGGTGAAAGAAATCCATCCCTGTGTCCCTGTGCTCGTCCATCCCAGGGAACCTTACTGGAGACAGCAGCACAATGTAGATGTTTGTCTGCTGGGACCTGGATTGGACTGTCAGTGAATTAATGTGTGAGCACAGAGCAAGGAATCCAACTACCTGTCGTGATGCTGTGCAGGTCAGATTTCCTCCTGCATGGAATAATGTCTGTGCATCCTTGTTTGGGAACAGTAGTGGAGTTTAAGTGATAGCAGTGCTATATAGGCAGGTAGAAGGAAGTCCCCTAAGAACACACATCTCACAGATGGACTGGAAATTTTCAGGTCTAATGTCTGGATTTAATTTAATTTTTATGCTGTTGTTAGAGACAGGCTGGAGTTTCTCTCAAGAATAAGTGAAGAATCTGTCCTTCTACAGTCCCAGGAGCGTAATCTTAGGAAATGTCTTCACTGTTTTTCCAGTGGCTACAGCCTCCCATCACATTGTGTTACCCTGTATAGTGAGGACATCTGGGGGGGGGGATTCAACCCTCTGGCTCCAAGTGAAATTGGTACTGGTTGTCTCTCACCTTCCACTCTTAAAAACACTTGACAAGTTGACATTCTCACTGCTAAGTGGAACTGACAGAGACTCATCAGCAATAGGACATTGTTATCAGCCCTGGCAGAAATCATACCAGCAGCCTTATGCGAAGTGATGACTTGCATTTACTTCCAGCAGGATGAGTGCAATTGGATGTCAAGTGTTCCCAGTGTATGACTAGGGAACGGTGAGGAAGTTACTTAGAGAACTTATGTTCTTCCTGCTTCCACCTCAGTCATCTTGGAAGTAGATTGCAAATTGTTTAAACCTTAAAATGCTGCAGAATGAATGTCTCATTATTACCCTGTAGTTTGATATGGCTTGGAAAGAACCCACCCTAATATACTCCAATGATTGTTTTCAGATGTTGGTCTTTATCAGGACCAAGATGCTGGGCAAAAGATGAAGGTAAATTGTTAGTACCACTCTGCTTGCCAATAATTTTCTTTCTTTCTTTGCTCTTTCTTTCTTTCTTTTCTTTCTTCGCTCTTTCTTGCTTGCTTTCTTTCTTTCTTTGCTCTTGCTTGCTTTCTTTCTTTCTTTGCTCTTGCTTGCTTTCTTTCTTTCTTTGCTCTTGCTTGCTTGCTTTCTTTCTTTGCTCTTGCTTGCTTGCTTTCTTTCTTTGCTCTTTCTTGCTTGCTTTCTTTGCTCTTTCTTGCTTGCTTTCTTTGCTCTTTCTTGCTTTCTTTCTTTGCTCTTTCTTGCTTTCTTTCTTTGCTCTTTCTTGCTTTCTTTCTTTGCTCTTCCTTCCTTCCTTCTGCTATAAAGGGCAAAGCTGAAATGAATCCTGACAAGTCATAGCCAAGTCCTTCTTGCAGAGAAGCAGCCACTCCTCCTTCCCTCTACCCCTTCTGCCCAGATAATTTTAAATGGTCCAGAATTGACTGTTCAATACCTGAGAGCTCCAGATCCTGAGACTGTTGGGAATGGAAGGGATTTATTGATGCCAGCACCTTCAGTGCTCTCATCAGGTGAATGGAGGTGTGTTGACAGCCCTTGAGTGTATGAGTGAGTGACATTCAAGTCCTGCATCCAACAGTCAGCTGGGACAAAAGTGTAGGAAGAAATTAATGGAAGAATTTCAAAAGGGTTTGGTTTCCATCCCTGTCATCTTATTTTGTAATACTCAATAAGTAAAGGAATATATTGAATATTTTCTTCTCGCTGCCCTGTCACAGTTCAGACCTGCTGACAAAAAAAAAAAAAGAGTAATGTGACATTTGACTAAAAAATACCTTCTGACCCTAGGAAAGAGTCATGATCACACTGCATAAAATGAAATGCTGTGAAAGCCTTAACTTAGCTAGGGAAAGACTTACCTGTTCCTCTTTCCTAAAGGGAGGCTTGTTGCTGCTTAGAACTCCTCGTTTACAATGCATTCCTCAAGTAAGGGTAGATTGCAGGACACCTTAGTAAGAGCAAGGCAAGACCCAAAAAGACTCTTCTGAGGAAGAATTAATTTTTTTTTTCCATTAATTTTATTTTTTTTTCCTGAATATGGAAGCATCACCAAAGGCCGTGAGTAGGAAAGAAGGGATGAAGCCTCCAGGTTTGTCTTTTCCTATGGAGACCTCCAGGCTGAGGATCTGCTCTGACCAGCTCCTGTGAGACTTAGAAAGGCAGAACCAGTAGATTCTTCTCCATTTCTTCATCACCCATCGGGAGAAGCTCGAGACACACAAACCCAAACAAACAGCTGAGGGAGCTACCCACATTATCTTTTCTTTTCCCTTGTTTTTGAGCTGTGCGGTGCCGTAGGAAACACCTGCATGGGGCTCTGCTCTCTCTCTACCCAGCTGACTTTTTTCAGCCGTACACTGGCTTGGGGTCAGCCCTGGCGAGCGGGTGTTTTCCCTCAGAATAGCTTTCTTGTCTGACTGCGAGTTGGATCACAAGGGCCGAACTTCACTGCCGGAGGTCACGGGTCAAACACGGCAGCACCGGGTCCCCCGGGTCCCCCGCTTACCAGGTGTTTAATATTATCAGAGGTTATTTGCTGAAACTGTGATAGAGTGTTCTCAGCGATTCAAAATAAATTTAACGAGAGCAGTTTTAAAAGCCCCCACATTAGAGGATGTCTGTTCAATGGACAGGGAGGTTAAAGTTAATTCGATCAGGCATGTGTACTTTCTCCAAAAGGGAACATATGCACTCAGCGGCTTGGCCCCATTTGTTGCAATTTTGGGTCTCATTTCCATTTGCAAGAAAGATAACTACTTGCATATGGAAGCAATAAATAAGAGAAGTCATTAAAATTTCTCTAATTTAGGGGGGGAAAAAAAAAATAAAAATAAGAGTCTTAACGAAGTAATATCTTTGCCAGGGCAGACAGAAATGTAAATTAGAGATTGGAAGGAAACCTATTAAAGGGATTGCTATGTTACTAGTCTTTTTTAATCTAATGAATTTATGAATTGCCACTTGTTAGGTCACAGACTTTGTTAATTTCCTACGTGTTTAGTTAAGCAGAGAAAGTGTGGGGCGGGAGGAGGGAGAGGTGAAAGGAAAAGGCTTGTGAACAATGAACCTGAGCAAATATTTTCGTACAATGTGTTAAGGCTATTAGGTTCAAAATTCTTGAATAAAATCAAGACATTAGAAAATCTGAGAAAGATTGGGCTGCACATCTACTAAACAGGACAATATCCATTTCTGAAACATTTCCTGTGCTTATTTTTTTTTTTTCACTCTGGCAAACTTAGTCCTTTTAAAGGCATAAAGTGTTAAAAGATCGTGACATTTAGTGGAATAATTTTATTTAAAACAAGAAAAAATTTAAGAAAGCTGTGTCAGCTTGTGGTGCCAATTTACTAGTCACACGTCCGTGGGCAACAGTGTCAAAACCTAAAGCTAATCCAATATCACTTGGGTTTTCTTTGGTCCAAAGCAGCATTTTCATTCTCTCCCTTCTTGTGGATTGCAGAAGCTAAAAAAATGATGTTGCATTTTTCTTCCGCTTTAATTGCTGGTTAAGATCTGAGCTGCTGCTGAAGTGTCCTAACAAAGAGGCATTGGTGAACCCACTTTGGTGAGTGTCAGAGGAGGATTTTCAACTGTATCCACACTGGAAGGTGAGAATGTTTTCTATCATTTTTTGAAAAGCCATCTTTTGTTATGGAGGATGTGGCAGAGAAGAATAAACACCAGAAGTAACAGAGCAAGCAAAGCCCTTTTACCTTTCACATGAGTGTTCAGCAATAGCAGGCAAATTACAGAACCATTAAGGTTGGAAAAGGACTTCAAGGCCGTTAAGTCCAACTGTCTATTCAGCATTATCAGAACCACTAAACCATGGCCTGAAGTGCCACATCTAGAGGATTCTGGAGCCCCTGCAGGGCTGGTGGCTCCACCCCCTCCCTGGGCAGCTTGTGCCAAGGTCTCCCCACTCTCTCAGCACAGAAATGGTTCCTCAGCTCCAACCTCAGCCTCTCCTAGGGTGACTTCAGCCCATGGCCTCTGCTCCTGGTCCCTAGGAAAAGAGCCCAACACACTCCATCACCTCCACCTCTTTCTTCTCCTGCAGTGCTCAAACTTGAGGCCAGTGCTCAAGGTGCAGCCTCCCCAGTGGCAAACCCAGGGGCATCATCCCTGCCCTGCTCCTGCTGGATACACTGGTCCTGAGCCAGCCCAAGGTGCCCTTGGCCTCCTTGCCCACCTGGGCACATGCTGGCTCCTGCTCAGCGCCCCCAGCTCCCTTTCTGCCCAGCAGCTTCCCAGTCACTGCTCCCCCAGCCTGGAGCTGCCTGGGGTTGTTGCCACCCACAGGCATGACCCAGCCCTTGGCCTGATTAAACTTCATCCCACTGACCTCAGACCATCAATCCAACCTGTCCAGATCTCTCTGTGTAGTGTGCTCTGTGTAGTGACTGACATTTTGTGATCCTATGATATCAAATGTACTGAAAAAGTAATGAACTGGTCATACTTCCATCACTCATTGCAGGTCTTCCAATGATGCCCTGTTCTGACACACAAAAGGTGAATAAATGATGCCAATTCTGTGGGTTTTAAAAGCAAATTATTTAAGAAACAACAATGCTAACTACTGCACCCTAAAGGTCCAGCAGCATCCCCTCCCAGACAGGCGGGTGAGTGACTGAACCTGCCTGCTCTGACCCTGGGTAGCTGCAATTTCCTTCATTCCTCCATCCTTCCTTCCTTCTGTGGAAGTAACCAGATGTTGAAAGCAATTTCTGAATGGGCTGGATTCTTGGTGGTTAACGGAAAATATTCAAATGGCTACCTGTTGGGGTAACAAATGTCTCCTCTCCCATCTTGTGGGGCTGGGGGAAATGGGCTGTAACAATACCCCTGGTGAATGGGGCCAGCAAGTATTGACTGAAAATAAGGGACACGCGTGTGTGTGTGTGTGTGTGTGTGTGTGTACAAGTGCACACACATACTCCCAGGTATTCAAACCAAGCCTTGATAAGCTCCCTGATGCACTTCAGCATAAATCTCTACTCCTGTGTGATGCTTCTGGCTCCACTTAGTGCTCTAAAGGAAAAAAAAAAAAGGAAAAAAAAAGAAAAAAGAAAACAAAACAACCCAACCCCAAAACAAAGGCAGTTTTTGTTGCATTTCTGGCATAAAAGGAAACAGAAATGAATGGAAATGTAACTAAAAGGCCTGTTCTCAGGAGGCCCATGTCTGCATTCTTGAGGGTTCAGATCGTTTGGATAAACTCCGTGCAAGTATCTGAACTTTTTGGTAGGTCTCCAAATTGAACCTCTGAACCTTCTGAGGCTCACAGGCGGCTGGCCACTTTTGTTCTGCTGCAGGGTTGGACTCAACTTGCTTTCTCAGGCCCTTGATACCTAAAATATTTACCAGGTAGTTAGTAGGATCCAAGGAGAGAAGTCGTGAGCCCGACTTTTGGGTTTCGTTGGCCACTACAAGGGAAAAGTTTCTGCTAATGAATTAGTCATCGAGGGATGAAATAGGAGCAGTTTTGCAGTCCAGATACAAGTCTAGGTCTAAGAAGATCTAGTCTCTGTTCCAGGCTCCGCTCCTGACTTCCTATGGGATTTCAACGAGCCCCTCTCAAGCTCAGTGATGCATTTGCTAAGGGGGATGTCTGCATTACAAGAATAAACTTGTTATTTTGTCAGATAGGATGGAAATGAGCACATCAGAAAGCCTAGAAATCTACTAAGTAATTCCAGAGGGATGAGTAGACTAGTGTGGTTTTAGTTGGCTAGTCACAGGTATAATCCAAGAAGGAAATTCTTAGGAAGCCTAATGGACTTCAGTTACTAATTTCTTTGGTGCTCAGTAATATTTATAACAGCTTGGATTTTAAACCACATGAAAAATATGCCACCCTGCTGTTCCCACAGGCATGAGCCAACAACTCAAGAAACAACATCTAACTCCTGTGCCAGTAATGCATTTATTATTTATGTTTTCAATTACATTTCCATACCAGCCTCCATGTGTAAAACTGAAAAATTCAAGCAATACACCCCAAAGAATTATCCATGTTTTTCTTACGGCAGGCACTGGGTCTCTGAAAAGAACACTGTTCCCCTTGACCTAAGTGGCATAACTCCCACGGAAATTTGTGTGAGTCAGAGTGGGAGACATTTTTTTTTCCCTTCAAAATCAGCGTGCTGCAGAAAAAAGCTTCTGAAGTTGTATTAAGTCAGAGGCTCTGCTGGTGCTGCAGTGGTAATTGAGTAATTCAGGGCAGAGGGTGGTCAGTGTGAGCATCTGAGTGAGTGTGATACCCTGGAAATCAACTAAATATGTCCATATTCCTCAATATGAGGAAGAACTTCTTTACTGCAAGGGTTACAGAACACTGGGACAGAGTCCTCCTGGCAAGGGAGCTGGGGAGGGGTCTGGAGAACATGTCTGATGAGGAGGGGCTGAGGGAGCTGGGGCTGGTGAGTCTGGAGAGAGGAGGCTGAGGGGAGACCTTCTTGCTCTCTGCAGTTCCCTGGCAGGAGTGAGCTGGGGTTGGACTCTTGTCCCAAGTCAAAAATGTCAGGACAAGAAGAGATGGCTCCAAGTTGCCCCAGGGGAGGTTTAGGTTGGACGTGAGGGAAAAAACTTCTCTCCCAAAAGGGTTATCAAAGACTGGACCAGGCTGCCCAAGGAGGTGGTTGAATCTCTATCCTTGGATGTATTTAAAAGCCATCCAGATCTGGTGCTCGAGGACATGGTGCAACAGTGGCCTCTGTAGAGTTAGATCACAGTTGGACTTGATGATCCTAAAGATCTTTTCCAACCACAGTGATTCTGGGATTTGTGGAGCATCATGGCAGCTATCAGGATATCTTGGAGCATTCTTCTCATTTAGATTTCAAGAAGAGTGACCCTCCAACACAGTAATTTTAAAGGCCAGATCTACCTAAACATCATTTTGATGTATGGGTTGGATTTCAAGTACTGAACTCAGCAAAGCCTGCCATTCGTCACCTACCCTCCCATTCTGAAGGTAACATATATTCCGTATATTTAATATCAGAAAACATCTGTTGCACATGTGCTAAAGTACATATGACATTATGCAGCTGCCTTTAAAATATTGTAAAATTACTTTGTTTTTCCTGTTGTATTTTAAAGTATTCCGTGGTGTGATGTAGATTATAAAACATGAGAGCACATCAAAAATCCTAGTGTCATGCTGCACGTGTTAAGTAACAGGAACATTGATGGCTTTTGTAGTGTTTGATGTGTATTCTAACCAATCATGTCTTTTCCATTTGTTGCCTTGCTAGTACCCTACAAAAGATAATAGGAATAGAACATCCTTGATAGAACAAGAGGAAATGGCCTGAATTTGAACCAGGGAAGGTTCAGGCTGGATATTTATTTACTGAAAGGGTTGTCAGGCCTTGGAACTGGCTGCCCAGGGAGGTGGTGGAGTCTCCATCCCTGGAAGTGTTTAAGAACCTGGTAGATGTTGCTCTTAGGGACATGGTTTAGTGGTTTTGATAGGGCTGGGAATACAGTTGGACTTGATGATCTTGAAGGTCTCTTCCAACCAAAACTATTCTATGATATATATTTTATTTTTTTTTCCATATCATGCATTGTTAATCTAATACATAACCAGATATTCCTGTGCTGTGAAGCATTAACACTGAAAAGTAGTCTCAGTAAAGAGAAAATCCCTAGGAGGTATATAGAGCAAAAAAAAGATAGGAGAAAGGAAAAATATCACACTTTTCAGGAATACAAATACATGAGCATTTCTTTGGAGCATTGCTTGAATCTGTACTGTTTGTAGAGCTCTAGGCACTTGTTATCTGATTTTTTACTTCAGCACAGTTTTGCAAACAGAAGCATTGCACAGTTGCAGGCTTCCAAGCACCAGGGAAAATAATTTAAGAAGCTGTTAAAATACTTTACAAAGCCCTAGCTGATGATATTCTGGTGTTTTGGCAAATGCATTTGCTAAAAGGAGGTGTGGAGAGATGGGAGAAGGGAGCACCTCTTATAAATTTGAAGACAAGCTCTTGACACTTTCAACATGTAGCTACCATGAGTGAATTTGGTCCTATCTTCTTTGAAGTCATCATGATGAAATGGCTGTTTCCAAAACAAGATCCAAACTGCACCTACTAATTATCTGAGCTGAATTGGATGGTGGTGGATTAATGTCAGGCTTTTCATCATAGGTCCAAATCCTTCATTGATTCAGCTGACTAAATGTAAGTGCCTGATGCTATTTGTGATGTTCTAATGCATGCAAGAAATCCACATAGAACCATTTGGATTGGAAAGGACCTTAACGATGGTCCCAACCCCTCTGCAACAACACTTGAAAAATTAACTCTTATGCTCTGGTAATACTCCAAGGATTAATAGTGTTAAATTTATTATAAATAAAAGTAAAATTTGGCCTTCAAGAAGATAATTTCTAAATAAAGTCAAGTTCCCTCATGCTTTACTGGCACTCACTCTAAACTGGACTCCTATTTTTCATCAGTTGAAAACCCCTCCAGATTTTTTGGCACTTTGGGCCATCTAAGATGCTTTATAGGAATAAAACAACTGTGAAGTTTTCAGTCAATTCTGGTTAGTTTTGTGTTAAAAACAATCAAAACCTGAAACAACAGAGCAACAACAAACCCCCACCACAGCAACATGTTCTTAGTGGCCATGGCTGCTTCTTTGTCAGACAGTCAGACAAATATTTCCACGCCATTGGCACTTGAGCATTTTGCAAGGTCTGAAATGCTTCTACGTATGAATTACATATCTGAAAATTATTAATGACATCCTTGGCATTCCATTAATGTTATTTATTATTTATCGTGCGTGAGGCGGAACCGCCTAGAGGCCTTTGCAAAGGATCAAGGGCCCCGTTGAGCTCATCCCTTGCTAGGCACATCAGTCCAGATGGATGAGCAAATGGAGGAGCACATGGCAAACAGCAAAACCTGTTTGTCAGCCCAGCCTGCAAAAATACAGCCGTGGTGCTGGCAACCACACTAGGAAATGGGAAAGAAATCCTTTGTACCCTATTGTGAAGCATCACCTTCTAGAACTTCAAACTCTGGAAAACTAGGAAATGGAAACTAGTGCTGCCTTGCCCTCATTTTCAGGTCTTCACCATCAGAAACTCTTTCCACCTGTCTTTGTTAATGTATTCACTGATATTTCCACTTCCCAGAATCACAGAATTTCTTAGATTGGAAAAGACCTTCAAGATCATCCAGACCAGTCATTAATCAAACAAGACCTTGACTCAACCAGATCCCTCAGCACTACGTGTACACGACTCTGAAATCCCTCAAGGGATGGAGACTCCACCACTGCCCTGGGCAAGACATTCCAGTGCCTGAGAACCCATCCAGTCAAGAAGTTCTTCCTCAGATCCAACCTGAACTTCCCTTGGCACAACTTAAGGCCATTCCCTCTTCTACCACTTGTTACTTGGTTAAACCCCCACCTCTCTAAAACCTTCTGCCTAACCTCTGCACTTTTCCACCTCCTCCCCTCTGCACTATAAGGAGGAAAAAGACCCAATGGTTAGGGTCTTCTCAGTGACCAGGAAGAACTGGGGTTGATGATTTGTTCTGTTGCAGGTCTCCACTGTGAGCCTGGGTCACTCATGTGGGTTTTCTCAATCTTTTTTTTTTCCCCGTGTATTTTATGGAGGATGATGTTACATTCATGTGGGGCCATGAGGATTCTCAAACATGCTATTGATAGGTGGTCTCTGCTTTTCATCTCCTGGTCTCCTCCTCACTTGTTTTGTGTTTTGTTTTTAGCTCCCTTTGCTTTTATGATGTCAGCAGCAAGAAGGGTTGAGAGGCTGGTGATGAAAGATGCCAGGAGTTCAAGGGTGACAAGCAGGGCTGCTGTGCAAGACTCGTGCTAACAACCACAGCCTTTTATTAACCACCACAGTCTTTCCCTTTAGGTTGCTCACGCTCAACATCCTCTGAAAGCAACCCAGAAAATACAACTGAAATCAGGAAATTTCCAAACGGTAACAAGGCCCAACAGCCAAATAAAACAAATGAGCTGGCCTAGGAAATCCTTGTAACTTGCCACCCAACAACAGTAAACCAGCCCTACAACACACAAACTAGAAAGGAAACAAAGAAACCTTTTAATTATTTACAGTAGGCTTATTGTGGCTAAATAAACATTGGCCAAGGGCTTATAAAGTTAGCCTCAGAGAAGGGGGTTTTTGCAGACATTTATAGCCCGTGCATTTCACACGACAGCTTTTTTTAACCAGTTCCAGCCCAGCATAAATAAAATCTCCCAGCAGAAGGGCTGTTCACCTGGGAGATGGTTTCCCACTTACCAGTTCCACTGGAGTCTTTTTGTAATTAGATAAACATCATCAAATTTTGTCTCCAAGTGGGTAATCGTGGAATTTTACAGACAGAAAATCATCTGCTGGCAGAGGAAAGCCCACAACCCATCTCCAGTAAAGCAAATGAAGAAAATAATAACTTTCAAATGCATGTAAAAAAGGGTCCTCTGGAGAACATCGAGTCCAACCCCCCTGCCAGAGCAGGGGCACCCAGGGCAGCCCACACAGGAACAGATCCAGGGGGGTTGGAAAGTCTCCAGAGAAGGATCATCCTTCAGTGATGCTTTACTTCATCTCTCTTCTTCCCAGTCCCCAGGTCTTCTGAGATTTTTCCATCCCTGAGACCTCCAAGACCCTAATTTGATTGGAGTTGACAAGAAGTTACAAAAGGTATTAGGAAGACAGTGGCAGACAGAGAGACTTAAATTCAGGTTATAACTGGAAGCTCACAAATAAAATGATGCACTCTACTGGTGATGGAGAGTAGTCAAGTAAAATAGTTTTAGTCAGCTTTTAAAATCAAAATACTGGGCTGACAAAAACCATCAAAAATCCCACTTCACTTTAAAATAAAAATTCCTTCCCATCAATGGTAACAGATTATTTTTATGACAGAGGCTACAGCCCAAGAAAGACAGGAAATTTCAGAGCAGATGGCAATCAGGTACAGGGAAAAATGGTTGGCCAAGGTCTGATCCTCCCAGTCCTTCCTGGGCAGGGTGAAACCCTTTGTGTTACAGCGTTTCTGGATATTTGGCTTTGGCTTTGGCCAGAGTTTTAGCAGAGTGTGATCACCCAACCAACTCTGTTATTTTAATTCAAAAGGCAGAGAAGAGCCACTAGATCTTCCTACAGAAAGATCCTGCCACCAGGACTCCAAGGTCCTTCTCCATGGAGCTGCTTCCCAGCAGGTCACCCCTTCCCTATGCTGGTGCAGGGGGTTGTTCCTCCCCAGGTGTAGGACTTTCCACTTGCCCTTGTTGAATTCATTTAGTTCCCCTTTGCTCAGCTCCCCAGCTTGTCCAAGTCTCACTGAAGAAGAGGAGCAACATTAAAAAAAAATAAATAAATTGCTCACATACAGGGAAGAATTTCAAGCAAATCTTTGCAGAAATCATCGACTTCGTTGCAAGGAAATCTAAGTCAGAAACACACTTCTGATCAAATGAGTCTTATCCTTGTCCATGTTTTGACAGACTTAATGAACTCCAGACAAAGCCCAAGATTATTTTAAGGAGGAAATGGTCAAAATAATTTCATTTTGTTAAGATAGCATTGTAATTTCTATGTAATTTATTAGTTTTCTTTTGAAATATTGTGGGTTTGGGGGTATTTCCCCCCTCCAAAGTAACCTAGTAGCAGGAAAGATACTTTTCCATACCAACTCTCTCCTTTGTTCAGGGATTTTTCCGTGTGGTAGCAAAAGCAGATTATATAGAAGGGAACTTTAAACAAATAAACAAACAAAGGAACAAGCACACGTTTTTCCAGAACTGTATACTAATTGATGTGTTCTGGTTTTGATGTCAACTACTTTGATGTGTTTGGTTTGATTCAGGACCAAAAAAAGAAGAGATCATCTGGAAGATGTGGATCTAATAGTCTCACCTGACCTTTGGATGGATGGATGGTTGGATGGATGGATGGATGGATGAATGGATGGATGGATGCATGCATGCATGGATTTCCAGCAGTATTCCTCAGCCTGGTTTGCTTCTGGTCCAGTCAGAGACTCATCCTGCTGCTCCAGGATGAGTTGTCCCAATGTGTGACTGTGCTCTGGTCACTGCCCAAACCCTTACAGACACTTGGATTTCCAAATTTTTTCGTCTTGAGAGGTGAGACTTTGCTCCCTTTGCCTTTCTCTTTCTATCTTCATCTCCCCATCTTTTGTGTGCACTGCTCAGAAAATTCAGTCACACGATAAATGGTATAAAACTTACCCTGAGGATAGATTTTCTTTCTCCTACCTATTTTATAGCAATGCCTGAGGCATGTGACAGTGGACCCTCTTCTTTTCTACTGATTTATGGACAGCATTAGATCACTAGCATATTTCTAGTTCCTCTCTTCACTCTGTGCTTGTGTCAACTTGTAAAGATTTATTTCTCTTTCATGTTTTTGCTCAATGGGAATTAAAAAAAAAAAAAAAAGATGGAGATTTAAGTCCGAGCACCAGAATGATGTGAATAGTTGTCTTCTCTCTGTTCTACATCCTTAGATTTCTACTACCTGTGGAAGGAAGGGAGAGGAGAGAAAACAATTTCACTCTGACCTATTCTTTTAAATTTTCATTACAAATGGGAATTTATCCTAAATGGCCAACCACCACTGTTGTACATGTTCTTTCATGCTTTTCATCTAGCTTCATCATTTCAGAAGAGCTAGCACTGGGTGAAGTATACAGTGAGTTTGTAAAGGCTTCCAGTTGGCTCCAAATGCATTTCCAGAGTGGCATTATTTTTTTATAGCTTCTGGAGCTCAGGCAAGCACCTAAGCTTGGCTTGAGGTTAATTCCGGGAAAAGTATTAGCCCAGATATCAAGTTTAAAGACACATTATTTTCACTCTTCCTCTCTTCTCTTCTCTTCTCTTCTCTTCTCTTCTCTTCTCTTCTCTTCTCTTCTCTTCTCTTCTCTTCTCTTCTCTTCTTCAATACCAAATCCTGCATCATACAAAGGAAACTGAAAAATCCCCAAGTAGAGTAATCTTCAGAGGTCTTCCATCTTGTCATTACCCTGTTTTGGCTTCTCAAAGCTGCAGTGTCACTTCAGCTTAGTTCTTGAGTTACCTGCCTTGGCCGCAGGCTCTGATTGAAAGGAAAAAAAAAAAAAAAAAAAGCACAATTAGGATATTCATTGGGTAAAATAAGGAATTTAATTTTGTAACCTTTGGAGAAGTCTCTCTGTTTTCTTCACTGAAATTTACCCAAAGAAATTTCCCCTTCCCAACTCTGTCTTGAAGCAGAATTGCCCTCATAGCTGCATAGCCAGCAGTGGTCACTTGGTATGAGTTGGATTTACCTCTGAGTACATTGGATTAAATTCCTCTCAGACATAAACTCAAATGAGGTTTGTTGGTGCAGTTTCCTCATGACTGGCATCAAAACCAGATAGCTGGAACTGAAAACCCTTCCCAGGAGGTGTTCTTCTTGCCATCTTTACACTGTCTCCTTGATTTCTTAGGAGGGCTGTGAATCTGATGATGCCTTGCCAATGATTCTGGGTGCTTGTGCATTAAAATCTCCAACAATCACTTTGCAGATGCCCAGAAGGGTCAAAACACAATTTGTTATTGCTATGGCAAGCTCAGTTCCATATGTGCTTTAGGAATTATATTAAATAGTTATTGTACAGAGCTACTGTCAGAAATACTTAATTTTATTGTACAGAGCTACAGTCAGAAATAATAATTTTATTTTATTTTTTAATATTTTTTTTACATCTTTGGCTGTCTTGAATACATTCTGAAACTACAACAGAAGTCCAGCCAAACAGTCCGACTTACTTCCTACACCAGGGAGACGTTTGCTTGAAAGGGGGGAAAAATCACCTCATGGATCATATATAAAATAAAGAAATATGCTGTGAAAGTTACCGAGATGCAAGAAACTTGTGATTTTCTGTTGCTGCTGCTACACAGAGCCCTGCAAAATATCACCTCCAATGCCAAACTACTGCCCCAGTGCTCAAAAGCAGTAAATTTGGTTTGAAAAGGCTCAGCTGAGATGGTCAGAAGATAAAGTTCTGGATTAGGAAAGACAGATTATAACTCATGGAGCTCTGTAGAGAGGAGGTGTGAAGGGGTGTGATTGCTCCAAATAATACAAATGAAAGAGTGTGGAAATACACAGTAGAGATAAAGAGGAATTATTTAGTCCAATTAATGGTTGGATTGACAATCTTAAAGGTCTTTTCCAACAACAGCAGTTCTGTGAGTCTGAATAATATTGAGTTGATACCAAAGTGAAGTTCTCATATAGATTTGAAACATTATTCCAGTAGAAAGTACAGAAAATCCTGATTAGGAAGCTGGGGAGATGACTTGATGACCCTCAAAAATCTCCTCTGGTCCTTCATTTTTATGCTTTTTGGATGCTTTCTGCCTAAAATACATGCATTTGGCGCTTTGCTTTTTTTTTTTTTTCCCTGTGTGTTCAGTGACCTACTAGGCCAAGCATAAGAAAATGACTTGACACACGATGTTTGACCTTTGTTTCATCCCTGTGCAGTAAAACTATATTTTATTCCAGATCAATAACGTTGCCTTCATCACGTCAAAGGTGAATTAAATCACAGCAAGGGAAAGGTCTGATCTTTTTACTTCTTGCTCAAAATCAGTGGCTGCCAACGTTATACTGTTTGAGTTGCTTACAAAAGGATCTTGGGTCCTTTCATTGCTCTCTCAGAGTTGGAAGTTTTTGAAATAGACTTGAAATAGCCACTCAATGAGTAGGAGGTAATTTCCAGCAAGGAGTTTTAGGATTGACTGTTGTCCTGCTGTTCTAAGACACTGAACCAGGCAGGCACTCAGAAAAATCTATGGCAATAATGACAGCTTAGTGTTGATAAGCTCTGTTTCTCCTCTCTGTCTTTTAATTAGGCAAACTAAGGTTGCTCCTCACTGTTCTGAATAGAAGGATGAAATGTTGATCCCAGATATTTCTATTTTTTTCTTTTTTTCCCTGATCATGCCTGGCATTGTGACAGCCTTTACCTGGATTTCATGACGACTAAAATTAACATTTTTATTTTGCCCATTTGGATGCCTAGAGTTCCAGAGGAGAAAACTACTTATTTTATGTACAACACTAACTACACAAAATTCAGTTGAAGCCCCTCAGTGTATAAATTGCAATCTTGACGAAGATTCATTTCAGGACATTCACGTTATTAAAGCCATTTAATTAAACAACAGAGATGGCTTTTTTTTCCTTAAACCTTCAGTAGAAAAGGAAGCACTGTGCTCTCAAACTTTCTCTGCAGTTTCATGCCATCAGTATAAATAAATTTAAACCAAACCCAAATTTTATCTCAATATTTATTTTATTACCAGTTGATGGGTCCATGGGTTGAAGTGCCATTCACAGCACAGGGGTGCTTCATAATAGAGGAATTTGCATAAACACTAAATAATTTACATATATAAATTATATATCAAAATGCTCTCTAGAATCTATTCAATCCAATGATATTGTTGTTTTGTAGCCTTTAATACTGTTGAGTCTTTAATATTTAAATCCAACACCTCTTCCAAAGCAA
>JANHGL010009466.1:0-13628 GCA_024611195.1 Ceyx melanurus | reverse complement strand
CCTTCCTTCCTTCCTTCCTTCCTTCCTTCCTTCCTTCCTTCCTTCCTTCCTTCCTTCCTTCCTTCCTTCCTTCCAGCTGCTTGCAGGTTGCTCTCCTGTCTTGTTGTTCAGCAGGAACATCAATCATTTTGAGGCTGAAGGTATTTTCATGAAAATTCAGAGGTCTTTTCATATTGAGAGAAGCTTGATTTAATCAGATTTGAAAACTCCTTTTACCTGTCCATGGAGTCTATGGATTTGACCGCCCTTATGTTGTCACTGTAAAATAAATCAAAAATATGTATGTTTCTCAGAAAAATATTCCTTCCATTTGGCTGTTTTAGCCAGAAACCACAACGTGGCTGTTGAGGATACACAGCCACCAGAGGTGTATTGCTAATTTTTCTGTCTTAGAGAGAATTAGGGCTGGGATTCTGCTTTGGTCGAGGAACAGAGAGAGTTTGTCTGACTCTGCATCTGCATCGCGGAGCCCCCAAAGCCACTCAGGACTGTCTCTGAAGCTGTCAGAGGGATGATCTCTCAGCCCCAGAGAGGCAGAATGTGCTTCATTCCTCCTGTGCATTTCTGTGCTCACTTTTCTTCTGCACGTGAGCAAGTCACAGGAGGCCGGCTTGGGAGGTTTTTAAGCTCTGGGACACGGTGTGTCTCTGAAGTTTATCTAAGATAGAAGATCGCTTCTACCTGGCATCTGTTGCTTCTATCTAATCCATAAGCATACTTGATTTTCTCTAGCAAACACTGTGCATTCTTATCCTGGCTGAAAAGCCAGAGGGTCTGAACTCTTCATGAAGTGAGGTACTTTTCTGAACTTGCATAAAGTCCCTTAGAAAAATAATTATGGAACCTTTCAAAGGAAGCAAAACCAGGAAGCTGTGCATTTAAGTAGTGTTTTACCCACTGCTATTGTACATTACTGCCTTCTTCTTCTGTCCCTGTTCTATATCCAGACTAGAAACTCATGGGGTAAAAAAAAAAAGTTTTTGTTGTTTCTGTTGCTGTCTGGTAAAAAAAAAAAAAAGTAGCTTATGGAGAATACTAGGCAATAATATCCACTGATTAGGAAAAAAAAAACCCACTGTGATTCCTGATTTGGGCAGAATTGGTATTATGCTAGATTGCAATCCTTCCAATCATTTAATTTGTGGGCTAACAAAAGATTTAATAAAAGTGTTATCCTTGTTTCACTGCAGCCAGTTCACACCCGCAGTGACTGCTGTGTGAGCAGGATCAGATATTTTATGCATGCAGTAAGATACAACTGCTACAGAGCTTTTTAAAATAACCCAAGTGTTTACCTTGCTGATAAAACCAAAATGGAATTAATTCTGTTGGTTCTTTGCTGAGACAGTAGCGGTGCTAACTCGTGAATGTTACTGGAAATCTATGTCACAGAATCCCAGAATGGCAGGGGTTGGAAGGGACTCAAAAGCTCAGAGCAGGGGCAGCAGGGGACACAAGAACGTGTCCAGGTGGGTTTTAATGTTTCCAGGGAAGGAGACCCCACAACCCCCCTGGGCAGGAACCTCACTCTCACCTCACCTATTTAAAAGCCAATGAGTACTAGCACTTGATTATCTCAGCTATCAGAATGTCTAGGTTCATAAATAAGCCAAGGCCACATGCTGCTGTCTTTGACGCAATGAGAACCTCACATTGATTTTGAGAGAGGCAAGATGAAAGCCCGGGTGGGGCTTGGGCTGTACATCCTGGTTATCGGTGATAAATATTGACTTCCTTCACGGCAGGTACTAAAGATTAGATTGCCCGTTTTACAAGTGACAAAAATCAAAGCTGAGAGGTTAAATGCTTTGTCTCCAGACCCATGTAAAGAACATGAAGGAACTGAGGAAGCACGTGGAGCTGAGGAACTCAAGGAAGCCCTTCACAGTCAACTCTAAACTGAATTATTTGAGAAATCTGGCAGATGCAGCAGGCAGAAGATGAGAAAGAAGGCAGAAATGCTTAGTGGATCAAGTGAAGCACGGGCACAAAAGGGCCAATAAATATTTCCATGCATTGAAACCACAGGATCTGATGTTCATAGTGGAGGTATGGAGCACCCCCTTCAAAGACAGGATTTGAGGGTGTGGGGCCATGGCTGGGGATCCTGATCTTCACAGTCACCACTGATGAAGTCTGACAAGGTCACACATTGCTTCTGTGGCAATTTTCTTTCGTATTAAATGATGTACCTTGTAGGATGCACAGCACAAGTAAGAGAATTTTGCCTGGAAGAGTTTTTCTGTTTAGAGATTCTGTAGAAGGGAAAAAGAGTAAGAAAATAACAGCTGTAGGAGATTCAATTTGCACAAGCTAAGCTGCTATGTTTCAGATTTCTGCTTTTCTTTCATGAGGGTGCTAGTTTACAGTGAAATTGTCTATCACATTAGAATAGGTGGTAAAGATTGCTTCTGTAGAGCTAGAAAGAGCATGGTATGTTTGCCTCATCTTCCCATGACACGCATAGCATCTCTCTTACCCACAAGAGGAAGACATGTATGTTAGGAATCAAAATTATAGGTGATGGGAAATATCTATCATTGGTCCCTAACTGTCTGTGAAAAGAGGTGTCTCAAACAAGAAAAACCATCTTGTTAGACAGTCATTTTACATCTTCTTTAATAGGAAAACAAACAAACAAACATAAATTACTTAATTGTTTTGAAGAAAAAGTGTTCTGAATGTACAGTCATAAAAAAGTGTGGTAGGGATTTCATATATATGCATCCATGCATAACTATGTATAAATTCTCAGTATCATGGGTCTGCTGAGGACTTCTGTTAAAAAGATAGACTTGCATTTAAATGCTGATCTCAACTTTCCACTAGGGACCACTAAAAAGTCTTTCAGTGGAAAAGGCTGGGATCAGCAAAACATGAAATCATTATAGCTGCAGACTTTCTAGACCTGCTTTGTACTAAGCTTTTGAAAGGGACATTTGTTTAAGGATAAGATAATTTTATCTTGCCTTGAAAGCTGAACATTCTGCTATGGCAGAACCCCCGTGTTCTCACAGCAAGGTCACTGAGCAAGGACTGAACTGTCTGCCCCCTCCAAACAGACACCTGACACGTCCTGCTGCCATTTCACTTGTAAAGGATGTCTACATTAGGAAACCTTGAAGTCTTTGTCTTGATTCCATCATTGTATGCATCATAATTTATCAAAACAGGATTGTCTGAAGCCATAGCATGGATCTGACATCTGACAATGCTGCTGTTTGCCTTAGGTCCTAAGTTCTTTGAAACAGGGATTTTCTATGGATAGCTTACCCAATTCTCCCATCCAAAACTCCAAAAAGAACTAAGTAAAAACCATAACAATTGCTGTGTCTTCATAAGCAAATTGATTCTTACCCAAGTGAGAGTGGATGGACTTCTTCTGAAGTAAAAACTGAATACAAATGACAGATACAGTAAGAGTGGGCTAAAAAAAATGGTTGCATGTATGTGGTAAGCACAGACCTCAAAGAAAGACTGTTATCTCATAACAGGTGTGCATAAGGTCTTGGTTTTGTTCATGTATGAAACAAGACTAGGTGTCCAACATGTAGAGAGGGTCAGAGCTGAACATCAGTTGAGTTGCCTGTTTAATGACTGTGTATGAAAACCAGCAGCAGAGTTGATTTGCAAGCTCATCAGTGATGCTTGCCATGTGTCTGAGGCTATAATTTGTCATCTGGGCTATAGAAATTGTTCTTACTAGAAGGTTTGCTTATAATGTGATGCTAAATGGAATAAGTGTCTTTTCCTAGAAATGCAGAGTGGCCGAGGATGCAGCTCTGAAAAACTTGTGCTCTTCCCTGGTTTAAAAGAGCTGAGAGCACTGAAGTATTCATGTACCTGCTGAATGCCTAACTGCAGCATGAAAGTGCACTGCTTGGTGATCCAGATACCTCAGCAATAGAGCACATCTCCTGAGCTACTGAGTTTTAGCTCTGTGGAGCTGGAATGTCACAAAACCATGTCCACACAGTTAATAGTATAGTGTAGAATTAGCCAAGTACTTCAGCTCTGCTTTTATTGTTGATTTTTTATGTGTGCTAAGTAATGTTCTATACATAAAAACGAGACAAAACACCCTCTACAACTCTTTCTGAGTATTCCCATTATAGAGATGTCAGGGAGCTTTTTTTTTTTGTTATAATTCTGAGGAAGGTGAATTTCTGAGCCTCTGAACTGATAAACATCTCGTGCATGCAAATCTAACACAAAAGAATCTATTTACAGCTTGACTTCACACGAGATTGCTGCCATATTAGCAAACACCTTGAAGTAGTTGGAAAAAGTGATAGTTTGTTATTTCCTCTGAGCTGTGTATCTCTCACTAGTATATGGTTTCTTTTTTCTCTCTCTTTTAATGATCTCCCCATCATCACTACAACCACCAAAGAAAAAAGAACAATCCCTTAACAATTGCTCCCCATACTCCCCATGTTGATGGATAATACACACAAAAATCATTTCAGGTTTGGCATGGAAACAAACTACTTCAGTCTACCTGTGGTAGCCTTTAGTGATTTACAGATGGCTGGTAGATAACCCCTAGAATCTAAATTCAAATGAGAATTTCATTGTACGACAGAGTATGAACAGGGTGTGTAACCAAATACATCAAAATAAATGAGTAAAGAAAACTCTTTTGCAAAGATTTCTTAAACTAATTTCTGTTTAAGTGTTTCTACTATACATATATTATCAGTTTAACACCGGATCAATTCAGTTTCTGCTGTGTAGGTAACAATTTCTGTGCATTAATTAGCTTACCAAAAACAATAAAAGGAAAGCTGAATGAGCATTGAGGCTATTTTACAATCTCTTGCCTAGGAGTGGGTATTTTGGTTCAAGGATACCGTGAAGGAGAGAGCAAGCAAGGACAAACAAGAAAGCTTCCTCACTGCTCCTGGTTTGTGCTGCTTCTAAATGTGTCTGCTTGCAGGGAACTGAGCCCTAGCATATTCAAAAGCAGTGCTGAATGGATAGAAAAGTCCCAGAGAAGGGGACCACATTCTTAGCTGGTGTGAGTTTCATGTCTGCAATGACATCAGTGAAGCTACTGGTTGTAATACACAATGTTGTAGAACACATAGACATGTGTATGATATATACATAGATCTTTATGCTAAGGTATATTAATGGAAGAGCAAGCAGGAATCTGATTAATGTTTGTATTTCTAATGGGAATGTAGAGGAAAACTACTCAAAATTAACACAGAAATCTTTTTATAAATTAATATAGCCTTAGAAATGGAAAAATAAAGACTGCTAAGTGTTTCCTAGTAAAGTTGTAACCTAGCAGACATTTTACAGTGAAAGAGAAGGAAGAACCGTTTTAGGACTCCACTTGTGCAAGCTGCTTCCAAGCTGTCCAGAACAATACTCTGTGAGGAGTTCTTTGGTGTAAATGCACCTTAGAGAAACCCAGTGCTTCTTACTGAAGGTACTTACTCTTACTGATATAAAAATGACACTAAAAAGAAAAACAAAAAACAAAAAACGTATAGTGAAGCACATAGAATCATTCTTATCTTTCAGAGGATGCTGATTTGTATTTGCTTGTGTACCACCATTACACCACTGACACAGTGGTTACAGGTCCCTAGGTGATATTGGGAATGCCCAAATGACAAAAGAATATGGGTGCCATACTGTGCTGTTATGGTGCTGTGATGTAACATGATAAAGTTTATACAGCAGAAGAACTGTGATTTTAAAGTTCTGGTGCTGATTCCTAGAATAAGTAAATGTTATACATTGACTTTCAGTGGTTGGATCTAGGAGCCTTAGTCTTGAAGATGGATTCCGTTGCATTAGATGTTACCCAAGCAGTCAAAAGCCTTGTCTGAAGTTTTATATCCAATTTTGGGCTCCCCAGTACAAAAGAGCTCTGGACATAGAGTCCAGAGGAGGGACAGTAAGGTGGTGAGGGAGGGCTGTGTTCATCATCCATCTGAATTTATCTGTTAGAAGACTTTTTACAACTCAAGGAAAATAAATGATTGTTGTGTGCTAATGTGAGAATTAGTCTTATAACACTTTACATGCAGTGGAAATTATTCTTGTGCAAATAGAAGTGTAAAGGATTTATCTGTGATAACTAACATGCAGATTCCTCTTGCATTAGAAGAAACAAACCAGGTGAAAATGAAAGCTAAGATTAGAGACCTCACATGAATGAAAAACATTGCAGGAGTGGGGAGGGTCAGTGTTTCTAGGAAGGATGTGAAATAGAGCTGAAACTGAAACTAGCCTGTGCTTGCATTTGAATCTTACATTCCTCTTTAATTTAGAGGCCTATTTCTAGCACTTAAGGCCACTGGGACCATTCTGTGGTCAGAAGATATAAAAACATCGTGATACTGGTAATGGGTAATACTGGTTGTATGTGAGATTTCCCTCCCACACCCCCCCCAATGTCTCTGCCCATCAATTACATCAAATTACGAAGTATTTAGAGGAGCTGGAAAAGGCAGTCAGAAGGATGAAAGCTCGTGTGAGAGGCTGACATCACAGGTTGTTCAGGTGTCTCTTGAAGAGAAGAGCAGGAGTTATCTGAAATAAGGTCACCAGCAAGCAGAATACCAGGCAGAGTTCTGCTGACATTGGGTCTGATTCATTCTGGAACAGTGTGAAATGTTTGTTCTCAAAGGGACCAGTTGTCAGAGGATTTTTTCCCCAAGACCTGCTTGGTCAGTTTGCTTTCAGCATCTCCCATGAAGGGATGAGGGGTTGAGAAGCAGTCTCATTAAGCCATTCAAGGTCTCACTGGAAAGCCTTTGCCCTTCCTGGCTTGGTGAGAGTCGTGCAGTTTGCTAGCACGAGAAAGTGATGCTCAAGTGTTTTGTCTTTTCATTTGTAGTATATTCTGCTCTGCAACTCTTCAGCCTATTGTATGACTACAGAGCATTGCAAATGTCTCAGAATATAGCTGTGTTTATCATTGTCAGAATATAATGCAGCTGTGGTTAGCACAATAAATATGGGAAGCACTGAAATCCAGTAAATGATACTAAATATTTAACAAAATCCCAGTTTAAGACTTTCTAGCTGTTGACAAACTGTAATCCTGTGTCATGTACAAGCCCCATGCTAAACAGTTTTTAACATGAACAGACCTTAATGAGCAGAGATTTAACAAAGAGGGATGTATTAGGCTGCCTTTTAAAAGATTTCTCTGTGCCTGTCTGAAAAAATATGGCTGTTAATCAGTCAGACTTTGTGAGCAACTCAAGCATTGAATTAAGCGTGGAACAGAGAAATACACTGCAGTATGGGAGACAGAGGAGTTCGAGCATTTGGTGCAGAGAGAAACTCTTAGAAGAGTTTGGGGGGTTCCAAAAAGCAGCTTCCTCATACCTATCATATCTACTGTCCTCTGACAGTATCTCATTCTTAATCCTTTTTCTCAGTATAGTCCTTATTTTTTCAGACTAACTGATCAATGCTTATTTTCACAACATTTGAAAGCAGGATACAGAATATTTTCTCTTTTTTTTGGTGTTTGATTTTGACAATACAAGATGATGTGTTAAGCAGCTCTTTGCAAACCTTGGTGATATGGCCGATAACACTTTTACTGACATCACTTTTAGCTACTCTTATTTTTTATTTCTAATGGAGAAAGATCTTTTAAGAACCTCAAAGCTGGAACAGTAGAGAAGGAAGGGAACCCATGTATCTGTGTTATTATGCAAAATATATATATTTAAAAAAAAAAAGAGCAAAATACTATCTCCTTTGACATCTTGGAATATTTTACATCAAGACCATATTACATTGCAATTTTGCAGTGATTTACATTTCACCCACAATGCTGATGACTTTTAAAGCATGCAAATTAGCTACTAATGTGGTTATGCTACATCCATGAATATTGTCAGCTCCATCCCTGTATGTCAGTTACTGATAAATTACAGAGGAGCTCATCCCTTGTATTTAGGGAGCTGGCACAAGAGCTGGGTAAGCCACTCTCCATCGTTTATCCCTGGTCCTGGCTGACTGGGACAGGCTCAAGGGCTGAGGACATGGGATGAGGTTCAACAAGTCCAAGGGCAGGGTGCTGCACTTTGGTCACCAGAACCCCCTGCAGCTACAGACTGGGGTGAGTGGCTGGAGAGCAGCCTGGCTGAGAGGGACTGGGAGCGCTGGGTGCCAACCAGCTGAAGATGAGCCAGTGTGTGCCCAGCTGGCACGGGAGGCCAAGGGGATCTTGGCTGGGATTAGGAATAGCATGGCCAGCAGCACTAGGGATGTCCTCAGCCCAGCTTCTCTGTGAAGTGTATGGACGTTGGTTTCTTGGTTTTTTTTTCAGGAGCTATGGTCTGTTCAGTTAGGAAAAGCACTGAGCTGGATGCCAAAGCTGTGGATATTATTTCTAATTGGCACTGTTGGAGATGCAGTGATTGGTTTTATTCAGTACTTATTTTGGTTCTCTTAGAAGGCACTGGGCCCAGAGCAGGAACAATAGCAGAAGCTCTCATTCCATGGATGGTGGGGTATTCAGTCCTCTCCCTCCGAGGCTGGGTTGGCCCCTTGCCTCTGCATTTCAACTTGCAGAGGATCTGATCCCAGAGCAATGGACACAAAAAGCATTTGCCTGTCAGACTTTTTCAATTACTTGAGAGTCAGAATGGTATATTCCTCTGCAACAGTAATTATTGTTCTCAAGGGATAGTGAAGACACAGAGCTTTCCTTTCAGACAATGCTGTTTGCCCCAGGGGGAACAATAAACATGGAGATATTCTTAGACAGCCACTGCCACTCACAGGAGCTGTTCCTAGATGGATATAGCATAATGCTGAGGAGCTGAATGGTTTGTTTTAAACATATAGATATATTTTTAGAGAGATACCAGCAGCCTCAAACTTCAAACTAGTCCAAAGACTGTATTCCTGTAAGAAACTTCTGAGGTCGTTGCAATATCCCACTGAAATGGTGAAGAGAGCTACAAAATAAGCTCACAAATATGCATACTTTGCACAATTAATTTCAAAGTTACCCTTATCTGCCTGTCTGAGTACAGCAGGGACTGAGCTCTGGATAGAGCTGCTTTGTTGTAGGGTGCCTGCCTTTGGGTGAGGGGGGCTGGCTGTCCAGCCTGGGGCCAGCCCATCACCTTGCTGCCTGCCCCAGAGAAGACCTTTGTGCCAGGGGGGCTGCTCACTCTCTCCCTGCATGTGACAGCATGACCTGGGTACAGGAATCACAGACAAATGGAAATGTCTCTCAGCCCTTGTCACAGGCAACTGCTGTTCAGAAGGAGAAAAAATGGGTCTAAAGTGGAGGCAAGAGTGCATTGCGATTATAAATGTCATTTATTTAAATACCAGGATCACTGAAAGGGTATTTGATTCACTTTCTTTTGAAAAATTAAAGGAATATGTCTGAGAGTTTCACCTCAATGATGGCTGTACAGAAATAGAAGAAGCAGAGGTCAGCTGTTAGTTGTTGGTTTTCCCCTTACATTATACATCTTCAAATGAAGCTCTCTGTGATGTACCATTTGGGTTATTTATTGCTTTCATCCAGTTTTGGAAAATCCATTTTAAAAAAATTAGTGTTAAAACCCCAGAATCCTTAGTTCTGCCAGAATATAAGTAAATTACCAGAATTCATAATGAAATTTATATGCAGCCTGGTGCTGAAAGTACCTTGAGTACTGTTTGTAAGCCATTCTTTCAGGCACTATCATGGTTACTGGTGTAATAGATTCTTCATCCACAACATTTTGTTTAAGGTCTTTGTTTTATTCAATAAAGAGAAGGGCTGATTACTTGCATTGTTGTAGGTGGAAATTGCTCCATGGGTAACACCAGTTTTCTTTGAATATGTTTGGACTCCCACCACAGGAGTGCCAGTCACAGAAGCAGTGATCCTAGGAATTTTAACTCCTTAAAAGTACTTGAATTACTCAGTTTTCAGCCTCTGTGTGATGAGTGAAGGAAGAGTGAAAAGCCTCTTGCATCTTTTCTTCCAATCAGTCCATCATCCTCTTGATGTGATTATATGTGTGTCTGTGTTCAGGACAGAAATGGTTTGAGGATGAATGCAAAGGAAAGAGGGATTATCTGGAGGCCCCATGTGGCCTACACCTATAAAAATGATGACAAAAACGAGGGCAGATATGAAAAAAGGTTCAGGTATTTTTAGGTACCTATAATTGCTCCACTCACTCCTTCTGTAGATACCTGTGATCAAAAAGGTGGGAGATGAGGGTTTGAATATTCAGCATTGCAATTCTTCCACTGTACACTCTGTTTGTTGGCTGCTGTCCTGCTAAGGCAAAAGAGGAAAGTGAAGGAAAATGATTTCGAGGTCTGCCCAGCTGAAAGGCAAAGCAGAAAATGAGGGACTCCTAAAAGCGATGGAAATGCCTGTCATCAGAATTAATACCATTAACTCAGTCCTGCCTGGCTGAAACAGAGTGGATGGGTTTAAGGGTAATTATTCTTCATTTGTGACATATTTGTAACTGCTGAGGACAGGTTTTTAGTTAATAAGAGCGTAATAACTTTGCTTCCCAAGTTCTTATCAGGTCACTAGGGGATGGAGGTGGATGCTGTGGGAAAGAGACTGATCTTATTGCACTCACTGTTTGTAAAAGGGTCAGAATAACCACATGAACATCTCATGCTCTTTAAATTGGAGACTGACAGTTGTTCTTTTTTTTGTTCTTTTTTTTTAACTGTATATGCCTGTAAAGTTTGGAAGCCTTGTTGATTGTAAATAGTTTAAGTCCCATTTCAGAAGTTCTTAAAATCACTGTTTTCTATCAGGGGCAGATAAGCGCTGGCTGACAAAATTGAGAGACAAAGAGAAGTTTCTCAGAAGACTTTGCAAAGTGTTTATTAATTCCTCTGAAGCAAAATTTCATAGAACTTGCACTAAATGCATCCTTTCTTTTTCAATACCACTTACAAATACCTGGTAAGAAAGATGAAAAAAAAAAATTGGTATCAACAGATTTTTTCAAACTTGGTAGATGTTAGTTTTCATTATTACTATTATTATTAATAATACTGTTGGGGTTGTACTAGACGACCTCTAGAGGTTCCTTTCAACCCAGACATTTCTGTGATTCTATGATTATGACCTTCTTAAAATGCCTTTAAAAACTGAAACTACATGTGAAATGAATGGTGAATGTGTATTGTTTAGATAACACCAAAGCTAAAAGGAGTTGGCCAGTGCCTTGGTTTTATAAGGAAGTGTGGCTTTGTTGAATTAATTTGCAACTGTCCTTGGTGGATTAGGGGTGGCAAGTGCTAAAACGTGCTGGCAAGTGATTCCCCCAGCTCTCTCCTCTTTAAGCTGTCCTTTTGGGCCAGTTTTAGCAAATGTGCATAACTGGCTTCCTTCGCTCTGATAGCAAGAAATTCAGCTGCTGGAGCCTTTCCCCCAGGCCGATAGCTGGGTGACTGCATGGCTGTTCTTGTTTATCTGATTGTACTTATTGCTTTACAGATAAATACCTGCTTTATATGCTTATCTTCTCAAATATATTGTTTTCTCTTCCTGAATCTTAAGCCATATATATGTATTTTTTCCTTCTCAGAAGCACGTCCCAGAGAGGACTGGTTTGTTTAAGGGCTGCTGCTCTGAAGGTGACCCACTGCAGACAGACTCCTGACTTAGCTTTGCCTTCCTGGGGCAAGGCAGGGAGCACAATGCAGCAGTTTCTGCTGGCAAGGAAAACAAACAGTGACAACCTCAAGAACTCCAGACTTCTCAGAGAGCATTCAGTGTATAAAAATAACCGGGTTCATAGTTATTTTGTTTGACTTTTGGTTTTAGAACGCTTTGAGTCCACCTGGGTGTATTTTGGAACTCCTGCAACTCGGGAGCATGTATATTTTATTTACAAGCTGCATGGCCTTTTTCCCCCAAAATGCTCATGCATTCTAAAGACCAAGAGCCAAAGAGCAGAGGAGAGGCTACAAAATATGATATATACTGAAAGCTGATCCAATGCAAATTTGAGATTTTCCTTGGCTGGACCATTCCTTCCTTTTACTGAGAGAAAAAAAAAGAGTGAGGCAGATTTTCAGCCCTTTACTCAGTCATTTAATTCTTACTTCTGTTCCAACAGAGGTGAGACAAAGGGCAATTTATCACAAAAAATAATCTCTGGCTGCAGCAGGAAGCTCCACTTAGTTCAATCAGTCTCATACACACACCAGGAATGGAGTTCCCCTGTGCAGTTAGAGTTTATTTTCATTGTACGAGTCTTTTTTGGTTTGGTTTGATTTTTTTCAATGTGTAGTTTCAGAAGACAGCCTGAAATCAGGATAGTGTTGCAGAGGAGCACAGGATGCTTAGTTTAAATGGAAGAAAATTCTAGGGAAAAAAAGGACTTTACTGTCCCATTGCAGGTACAACTGAAGTGCAGAGAGTTGCAGTAATGCTGCCTCTGCCACTGCAGAATATTACAGGAAAGCACCATCTGAAATCCCTTTATGAAGGTTATGAAAGCCTCCTTTTCCAGGAGGGAAATGCACAGACCTTTCAAGATGTGCTGCTGTTCTAAGATCACATGCTGTGACTGGTGAGACCCATCAGCGTTTCTCCAGCTAAATTTGAAACTACATTTGAAATTTCTGGTGAATTAATTGGACTTTCTGCTTTGTCAAACAACTTCTGCGTTTCAATTATTAGCTGGAAGAGACCCTGCTCAGGAAAATTGCTCAGACATCATTTTCTTGCATGTGTGTTATACATGGAAGAAGTTAGAAGTTGCAGCAGCTTTTCTAATCAATGCAGCAGCTCACTAAGGAAAACACACTCTGTAGACAGATTTTGTCATTGATTCCATCAGTTCCATAGTTGCCAGATATGGAATATCACATCAGATCTCTTTATATGATGGTGCTTTGCTAGAATCCTGAATTTCATTGCATTTTATTGAAAGCAATTGAATTTTGCTCTATTACTTTCAATATGAATTTGACCCGTTGATCTAATTTGGTTCATTGGATTTCATCAGTCACTTCATGGACCAACTTTCTGAGGCACAACTTTTGCACTGAGGTGCCAGCACTCGCATGGGAACAGCTCAAAAACCCCCATGAAACCACCTTCAGCACCACCACAAAACCCACACCATACAGAATTTACAGACATTGATTGCACGGGGTAAAACCAGTACAACAGTTAAGAGACTGACATGACATGGGTATCAATCATGGCATCAAATTAGAGAATTAGAATTTAATGCGCATTTACAAGCAATGAAAAATAAGTATAATTACCTACATATATACATAGAGATCATTATCTCCTGTGTTTAATAAATCTGGCATTGGTTTTAGAGAACAAATTCGAGTTCCTAATTTTGAAAGGTTTTTTTTTTTAAATTTGTATTAGCAAAATGACACATCCATAAGCACTGTGTTAATCTCATATAGCACAGCAATGGTGGATATATAAGAAGGTAGGTATATAAGAAAAAGATGTGATAGCTGATTGCTTTGTTTCCACCTTTGTAAATCTGTGGCTGAAAAATATTCCATACATTAATGTTCCACATTTTAAGGCCCTGGTGATGTTTTTATATGAGGGTTTTTAACTCCCATCTGGAAAAGATAAGCCAGGGAGTGGAGAAAAACTCCATATGAAAGAAATGAAACCC
>JANHGL010009465.1:0-69308 GCA_024611195.1 Ceyx melanurus | reverse complement strand
AATAAATATATAAATATATAATAAATAAACACTATAAAAACTTCAAGAAGTTTGTTCTACACTTAATTTCATAATGGGAATTCCTGCAACGTTTTGCATGCCTAACCAATATTACAGCCCAGCACCTGTTAAAACAATCAGATGTATATGAGCTACTGGCTTATCTTTAAACCACTTTTTTAATGAGGGACAACATTTAGTAACACATCCAGATGGTGCAATTATTATTCTATTTTCTTCTCTTTCTGCAGAGAATTTTTAAAATCAGACTCATTTGTTCTATTGGCAAAATACTCTGTGGTACAATGTATCTCATGACTCCATATTGCACAGAAAATCGAAGTGGTAATTAAGCATTCCTAAAATGAGGCATTTTGCAGATCATATACATGTCTTTTATCATTTTAAAATACTTTCAAGTTTCTTTCCTAATCATAACATGGATTTTTGTGCAGGTCTTCTTATTCTTTACAACAAATGATTTATAAACCAAGCTTCCTGAATTAACTCATTATATGACCTGTCATATTTATTCTGATGTGTATCTAGTAAAAGATTACATTAACTTTATTAAGGGATTAAATTACTTATATTACATTGATGTAGAAACAAATAAAAACAAGGACAATCATATTCACTGGAGGAACTTTTTCATTTGATTACACCCTTCAAAATGCCCCGACTAGCACTAATTTATACCTTTCACTCATAGAAATAGCAATTCAGACAAAGAAAAACCTAGAAGATCATCTAGTCCAACCTCCCTGCCAGAGCAGGGTCACCTAGACCAAGTCACCCAGGAACGCATCCAGGCAGGTCTTGAATGTCTCCAGAGAAGGAGACTCCACAACCTCCCTGGGCAGCCCGTTCCAGGCTCTGTCACCCTCACTGTGAAAAAGTTTTTCCTTGTGTTTACCCTAAACCTCTTGTGCTCCAACTTACTCAGCTTATTGTTGAACTTCACTGTCATTACTCAGCTAAAGGAAATACCCATTTCACACTGATGTCCTGTCATCCCATAACTGTGGGTTTTGTGCAAGCTCCCAGCAAGATAAAGCAGAAATATTATACTAGCAGACTGAGGTAGAAATGGAAAGAATGTATTTAGTTAGCACAGCATTTTTCTAGCTCAAGCACAAAAGTGAATGCAGAGAAGCTTGCACTTGGAGGACCCTGTTAGAATTCAAGCTCAATGATATCTTTAGGAAGCAAAGCAATACCATGTGACTTGCTGCAAGACTACCAAAATTTACGTCTTTAGCAGTGTCAGAACGACAGCATCCCAAGAACAAAACACTGCAAGACTGTGCAGTGCCAGAATCTCCAAAGCTAATGTGATCCTTCCCATTTCACTTTGCTGGCATGAGTGTGGATTTTACAGGGCTTACGTTGTGCAACGGTGCCCTCGATGCGGTACCCGAGGATGATGGCAGCCCGCTGGATATCAACTCTGTTCATCAGGTCTGAGCACTTCAGAGCACTCAGTCTCTCTCCGCCTTGGTCCTCCACAAAATATATCAGCTCCACTGGGTTATCAACACCAACTAACCGTGACACGTTCACAATCTGAAAAGAAATTGGAAAGATTTTACATTTTAAGTTATATTTATGTGGGCATCCCATACATTTGGACTTACAGTTCTTATCCTCTCTTCTCCTTCCCTTCACAGGGTTTGGACCTTAGGAACACTTTTCTCAAAAGAAACATTAGGAACAGCTTTGCCAAGACAGTATCAGTATCTGTCCTAATTGTCACTGCGTACACCCCCAGTGCATACAAAATATTCCACCTTGTACTATGATGCAGAAATACAATTGCTGTTAAAAAAAATCCCTCTACCCGTGACACCAAAATATATATTGTACTAACCATGTAACTGCTGTGATACTGGTACAGATCAGAAATTGTCAATATCCAGATAAGTCTTGTGGAAAGATGCGAGCTTTTATGTGTGTTTCAATACAATATGCTTCAGAACACCATATGCAGCAAAAGTAACATAAGCTCTTCTCAGATGAGAGAACTAAGTCAACACTGGTCAACCATAGATATACAGAGCTAATATTCAGTAACAATAACTTTCTTCTAAACTGAAATTCTGGATATTTGCACCCAATACTTATAAAAAAGATTCTGAGTGGAAGCCTTCCAGGGGAAGGCAACATTATTGGAATAACGTATCACTGTCTGATTACACAAACACTACTCAAGTGCTCCAGGATCCTGGGAAGTTTACAGAAATATCCATTTTCTTACAGAAAGGAAAATTTCTAGGGAAGCAATCCCTTGTACAATACATTTCTATGGCAAAGCTGAAGTTTTCATTCTTTTTTCCCTCTGTTTCATGACAATGTACAGATCCAGTATTGATGTAAGAGAGCTGCTTTCATTCTAAAAGTGCCAACATCATGCCACCATGGAAGCCTCTATTGCCTTTACCATTTGTCAGGAGCTACTGAAGTGTGATTGCACTTTTCCCTTCTCTAAATGTCTACTTTGTTTTGTTATGAATAACACACACCTGCTTGTTCCGCTTTTTCCAAATGTTAAGCAGCTACACAGGCAAATATTCTGCTAGCTTCAAAAAGAACTATTTGCTCTTCCTCAACTAAAGCACTTTCAGAGTCACCTTCATCCTCCAAACAGCTCCCCTGGCATCCACCTTTCTACAGGAAGGAATGCATTTGACACTGTGGGAAGCAATTTTTCCTACCTACTTCTGAAGATGTTAATAATCAAAAGAATGCATGCTATGAGGAAGCCCTGTAGATAGTCTCTTAACCACCAAACATCTACGTTGCATATAAGAAACACATAACAAGTTTGAATTCCTGTAAAATTAAATCTTATATATAATAACTCTCCCCAGTTTAACCATTTACATGTAACAGTGAGCTCAACCAAGAAATAGGCCAAACAAATAGCAGGAGGTATTTTATCATGTAAAACAGAGTTTGAAGAGCTCTGGAAGGAATTGACACAAACAGAGCAATGTATTTTGCTTCCTTCAGAATTATCCTTTACTCTGAAGTACATATTTAATAAATGAGATTCTCAAACACTGCCCATAGACTTAAAATAAAGCAAACAAAAATGTTTTCATGTCTGAGGCTCACAAAAGCAAAGCTTTATATTGTTTATTTTCTAGTTTCCAACAAAGCAATCATTTTGAAGGAAAGCAGTGCAGTGTTCTAGATGAACAGGAATGATGTTCTGGTCTTTGGGGCATTAACTGAACACGTCCTAAAAAAATCATTTCCCGGGAGGAGTAACAGCGAGGTATATAATAAAAAAAAGGGAAAAACGAGAAAGCACGATTGTCATGAAACTCTTCTAGGCTGAATCAGCTGAAAGCAAAGAATAATGCTCATTGTCAGTCACATTTGATGTAAGAAATAGAAGACCTCCAAATAGAGCAGAAAAATGTGCAAGTTTCTGAAACACAGCAAGATCTGCTAACAGGACGCATAAACCAATGCTCCTTCTCATCCTGCAAAGGAGCTGAAAGGCCATGGGGGACTGAAAGTCAATAGGTTCTTAATTTAATGAAACCACTCTGTGTATAGAAAAGCTATAGAATCAGAGAAATTTAGAAGATTCATAAACTGGATTGTCAGACATTTTACAGCACTGTAGAGTATCCAAGATGTACTGTAATTATACGTGTATTAGACCCATGGGGTAATGGTCAGAAGCTGGCTGAATAGGTTAAAAAAGGAACTTCTCCACAGCTGCCTTTAGAATGGGCACAGGGGAAGGAGGACAGATTCCAGTGCAAGTTACCACAACTGAAACAATACCATTTTTAATGCAGAATTAAAACCAACAGTACATGGCTCCATGTGCTGAGGAACCCGGAATGGGTGAAAAGCGTCAGTGCCAAGACAGGAAGAAATAGCTGGAATTATTTCAGCACAGTACAGAGTACATGGGAATGAAAATGAAAAAATTCCATGGAGGTTGGAGGTGCTGCCTTGGTGTTGAACTAAGCCCACTATTTTATGATAAGATTTATCTAAAATAATTCATTCTGAATACACAGCAGTATATGACTGCCTACACCATACTGAGGGAAGCTGCAGACAAAATTTCAAAGCCAAGGAGAGATGATTATGGATTTCTGTTCTGAGAAAGCTATTACTGAGCAGGGTACTCTTGAGGTGACTACGAGACAACTAGACTTAAAAATAAATACAGCAACTGTGACAATATTGATATATCAGCAACACAGAAAACGGCACATTGGATCTGAACTGGTTTTAAGTCTGTTTATAAAATTGAGGTACATAGCCACCATGATAAAATTTTACACAGTTTCTGTATACCAAGTTTTTTGCTGTTTTTGTTCCAAATAATACTCTGTGCAGCTTCAGATGGATTTTGTCTCATTTTACACAAGCGTCTCTATACTTGAGTGCTGTAAAAGCAAGCAGAGGCAGAAATTATATTTTCCAGAATTCTAGCAAACCATTCTGTGTGTAAGGAAGCATTTAAGCATTTTACTTTTTACTTTGTCAGTGAGGGAGGGGATATGAGAATTCCAACACATGGGAGGCAGAAAAATGAAGAAAAAAAAAACTAAAAAAAACCTGTGTGCATAAATGCCACCATATTTGTTGATACTAGATGTGCATTTAAACTCTACAGAGTAAAGGCTTAACTGTGTTCAGGTGTCAGTAAATTTAATCTAAAAAGTGTTTTCCAGAGAATATCAAAGGTCAGGGAACAGAGTTCCCTTGGTAACCAAACCTAGTTCATCACTTAGAGCAGGGAAATACAGGTAGTGGGCAAGCTCGAAAGGTGTTTGTAGAATGTCAGTCAGGCAGGGGGATGTTGCAGTCAGGAACTCTGTCAGGAGTAAAGAATCCCAGAGTTGAACTGGTTCAGGGTTTCAAAACATGAGCATTACTTAGAAACAAGTAAACACACAATGTCCAAAATGCAAATGTGAGGAATATTTTCCTTTTTTTCACTAGAGAAAAAAAATAAATCTGCTTTCTGCCTTATTAGATATAGAACTTTAGTGTCAAGGCAATTAAATCCAACTGTAATGTGGTCCGAATGGTTCAGTAGACAATGCAACATGAAGCATATGTAAAATGGGCATCACACAAAACTTGCTCCGGTCCAAGGAAGCTCTCCTAGGAAGCTGTCAGGATGGGAAATGGTGGTCTCTCTTGTGGGCAGTTGTCTTCTTCCTCAAGTGCTGGGGCTTGGGCTGGGCAGCACTTGCTGTCATAGCATCAAACACCTGCTGTGGCAGACCCTCCTCACACTGAGCTGAGCAGACTGGTAAATGAACTGACAGGGTCAGGGCACTGAAGGCAACACAAAGGCAATTTCCCCTGCTTGCTTGTAGAGGCTTGGCCAGCCCAGAAACTGGCTTGCCAAAGCAGAGTTTGGAATAGGCTATAGACAACCTAAGGGTTTTTTTATATATTAAAAATATATACAACTTGCTCTATGAAACGTTACTTATGAGCATCACAGAAAAAAACAGTGGCTTCAGAGTTGGGGTTTTTTTTGTATATAATGGTTATATGATTTTTTTTTCTTTCATGGAATGCCTGCCACCTGTTAAGAGCACAGATAGTCAAACTGAGAGGAAAGCACGCTTATGTGGGCACCCTAGGTATTCCAAACCTCTTATTCGAAGTGTATAGATTTAATGAGTACTTTTAAAATTTCTTAGAAACTAACACATGCCTCAAGAAATGAAATCTAAACCTCAGAAGACATTGTTTCTATTTTCTCACTGTGTGGAAGAAAACTAATATGCCTGCAGTAACATTCACAAATAATTGCTTCACCTTCTGACCCACAGTCCTGATTTTCCATGGAGCTTTGAAATGTCATGGTTCAATACACTATGAATATCTTTTACCTCAGGAAAACCTCCAGTCTATAGGGGCTCAATACAAGTGAAATGTGTGTCCAGTCTTTCGTGGATATATGCACGTCCTGCTCATAAAAGTATCCAACGCTTTGGTTTTGCTGGCAGCTTCTGTTCTTATTTTCACTTCATTTGGCCTACTATCAGAGCATTCACTGCTTTGTGTGCAAGAAATATATTTGAGAAAATCTGAATATAAAGTGCAAAGAACATTAATAACCTCCCCTAAAGACACTAAAAGATGCATATATGCATTGCACCTCAAACTTAACTTACAAATTTGGCTCTGAGGAATACAATTAATAGCAGTAAAATGAAAAGGTTTATTGGACCTGATCCTTAACTGACAGGGGATCATCCATGAAAGAAATCATCCTCCACTCAGGATCCCACTACCAGGTGCATTACTATCACTCCCTCTGCAAACAACAGCCTCTAAGGCTGCCTCGCCTACCACACACCTGACATCCTGTCAAGGTGAGCTACCAAGAAGCTAAAGCACCCCATGGTA
The DNA here is from genome assembly GCA_024611195.1 of Ceyx melanurus. Classification (NCBI taxonomy): domain Eukaryota; kingdom Metazoa; phylum Chordata; class Aves; order Coraciiformes; family Alcedinidae; genus Ceyx; species Ceyx melanurus. Next base: position 62,903 of record JANHGL010009465.1, on the reverse strand, counting down.
TCCTACCATTCTCCTGCAAGAAAAAAATAGGAAAACATATCACAGACACATAGCAGCAAGGTAGCTCCTTCAGCCTTCCTCCTTCCATATCTCCTTTACTGCAGTGTTCGTCTTATCCAACAGCTTGAGCTGTGAGCACCTGGAGAAGCCTTGTGTTACACGGTTGCTATGATGTGTTGACTGAAACTAAGAGAATCCTCCACTCCCCAAAGACAACAGTTTGCAGATTCCTTACACTACATAAGGGACATAAACGAGCAGCACTGCTGATTGGAACATGAGCTGCAAACCTCATATTATGTCCCAGTAAGTAAGAAAAAGTGATAAAAACCCCCACTGTATTTTCACTTTCTGAAATACTATTCTTTCACAAGAACGGACCTGCTTGTAATTTTTGTGTGCAAAAACAAATTACGTCAGCTTTATTATGTAAAATAATAAAACTGTAATCTACTCATGTACATTTTATAGGCTGTGGTATCTTTCCTAGCAACATAAGAAATATTTGTTTAATTTATATGTAAAGAGAGGACTGAAGTACAAAGTGCAGTAAGAGGTGTTGGGAATAGAAGATCTGAAGCAGACATCTATTTAAAGCTACTCAAAGCTACACAAAATACAAATGAAATAAAATATCTATTTCTGAAACAGATGTTTATGAGACAGGAAAACATGTGGAAATTTAAGTGGTTGCAAAATCTGTAGGATTAAATTAAAGATAATAGGTCTGAACTACTAAAAGGGCACCTGTGACGTAAACCAATTGTCAATTAGCTGGTAAAAGTAATTTTTGAATATTTAAGACATTAAAAAAATATTTTGGCTTTCAGACTGTTGAACTGACAAGAAAGAAAAAGTGAGAATTTAAAACTTAAAATGAAATATCCAAGTCTTCCTGGAAATTATGTGAATAAGTCCACCTGGGCAAAACTAAAGCAGCAAAGCAGGACTGGAATCCATAGAGCAGAAGCTGCCATGCATGCAAGCTTTGCCATGATTAATCATTCTGACATGAAAACCATTCCTGCAAACAAGAGTATTGTGACAAACAGGCAGTTAAGGGGTAGAATATACTACTCTACTGATGCATCAAGCTGCACATGATTCTGTTTCATATTTCTACAGCACCATCAAAACATCACAGAAAGCTGTGATGCAGCTGTTCTAGCAGAGTACTTCTTTGACTCAGATGACTGTCCTGTCTCCTTTTGCTATACACCCTCATGTAAGTCACACAAGATAGCATGATTAAAAATAGGATGTTGGTAAAACAACTGTCAATATTGCTTTAAGAAGTCACCAGAATTTTTTAGTAGCCACTCAAATTACTCAGTTGTTTCCATTTGTTATTTTACTTAAAAGACATAAGGTATGCAAAAGAATTCTATTTTAGGTGCAAAACACCAGCATCATCAACTAGCTAAATGTGACACATGATTTTGAGTTCAGTTTCTCAACTCAAAACCTAGACAATATTAACTTATTCAGTAATTCATTAGTCATCTTTTCTTCCTCTGACTTTGAGCTCTTAATACCTGCACAATGTTGCTGCCTGCGAAACTGGCTCGTCTCCATATCCGCCCTCTGACCAAAGCCTCGTTCAGCAGGTGAGCTAGTTTCCGTTCCATCTCAGCCTGGAACACTTCCTCCTGAACTCGCTGGTCGGCGACACCCAAGAGAACTACAATGCAGAGAAAGTAACCCAAGAACACTAATTAGTACAACTTGTCAGTGTCTTTTCTTCAACTTCAATTACAAGCTTTGATTCACCCTGTGACAGCTCAAGGACAATTCAAGAACAGTTGTCTTCATATGGGAACACTGCCCAGTCCAGAGGTTACATGTTGGAAAGGAAGGCACTGGGTGGGAAAAGGTTAAAAAAGAATAAGAAAGAAAGAAAAAAAAAAAAAGTAGGACAGAGGCATTTTTGGAATCTCAATGAGGTTAGACGGGCCCAAGATATTGTAAAAACACTTTCAATTCTAGGAAACCAAGAACATTCAATGAATTGTATAAAAACAAATGAGAAAATTCAGTCTAAATAATCTTCTGCAACTACTCTCAGTCAAAATGTTCAGGAGTGATATAGAGGTGGATACTGGTAGGGCAAGCGTTCAGAATAAAGGAGAAAAGGTAGAACAGCAGAAAATGAATGAAGTTCTGTGTTCCAAGTACCCCATCCTTAGGTAAGATAAACAATTATACCAATCATTAACACATAAACACTGGTTAGTAGCCCATTCCATTTCAGTTCCCAACCCCAGGTCACTGGGGCAGCTAAAGCGGAGAAGAAACCCTGAGGAACAATATATAGGAAACATGAAAAAAGTGGGGAAATATATTTATTTCAAATGAAAGTATCAAAATAACTTTTTCCATTAAAAAATCTTCACTGCAGATATTAGAAAAAAGCTAACATTTTCATGGTTTCACAGAGATAAAGAGCTTCTACACTCTAAATTCAATCAAAGACCAAGTATCTCAGAATTAAATAGAAAAATAAACAGACGGTGGCCGTAGGCTATCCCACACAGCAAGTAGAGGACTGTTCTTAGCTGTGTATTAAATTTCAGTATCAATGAATTATGCTTAATAGCAAGAACTGTATTCTACAACTGAGGGACAGCTACAAAGAACACTGCATACCCTAATGTTTTGTGACTATTGGGATAAATGCACACATATCTTGGTAATCTGATATTAAGAAACTTTATGTGCATAAATTCTGTCATTTTCCCATGTCATGATTCATTATCCTTACAAAACAACATTTATAGTGACCCAGTCAAAGTCTACTAGCTCTTCCTGGGCTTCCTGCAAGAACTGGGATTACAGAATATTCCTCTATAGATAAAAAAAAAAGTGCAGCAAATAGCTTTCAAAATCTTACAGTCACAAAGTTTAGAAAAACCTAAAGGAACATGATTTCTGACATGGAAGAACCCTCTTCCTAAGGGAACTTCCAGCAACCATGATCAAAGCAAACCTAAGGCTGAGCAAGATAGGGTGTGACCAAAAAAGCCAACATAAATCTCTAAGGAAGGATTACATTTGATATGGGATGCACAGATAGACGTAGCCTCTCTCATGTTAGTGAACACAATCTGAAATTCTTCATTTCTCTTTCCTCAAAGAGCATGGAATTCAGAAATTAATTTGCAACTTCTTTTCCTGATTAAAAAGTCAACTAGGTCACTGGTGACAAAAGAGTGATATGTGAAAAAGAGAGTTAAGTCTATAAAACTGGTGAACTACAGCTGGTAAAGTTGTGAGAAGACAAAAGTGTGGCACCTGCACCCCAACAGCAAGTTTGTTACATACAGCCTGGTCACTGTTCAGGATTTCTGCTTAAAAGAAGCAGGTAGGATCTACATTGTGAAGACAATGTCAACAGCCTTGGAATATCTAAATGTGACAGCTCAACCTCATCTGTGAATTACAGAATGAAACATCCAGAAGACTTGGGTGGGCGGGACCTGCTGTGAATGAATCAGATCAATGTAGTTTCATGTACTTGGAATGTATCAATTCCCATTCTGCTTTATTCCTGGGTTGTTTTGGTAGAAACTGCCAAAAAAATCTTAATTTGAAATAAAATAAAAACCTAAAAATCAATGTGGTATATTGAACACATGCAGTGTAGACACTTTATGGCTGACAGCATAATATTTTCACGAAGAATGAACTTCTTTACAGACTGAAACTAGTTTGTGTGCATTACCAAGTAATTGCAGTAGCTCATTCTAAACCTGGGAATTACATTTCCCAGATATTCCAGGTCACTACGCCTTTGGTTTTAGAATGTATTCAGCTCAGGCACATTATTATCTCATAAAAATGCAGCGCCCCTAAGCTATCGATATTTATGTAGACTAGTTATCTTGCTAACAAAAATAATTGCACTCTTACTCACAAGAGAGTGTACGTACCTGTTCTCACCCAGGAAGATTTCATCAACTGAGACACATTCAGCTTAGGATAATGAAAGGCTGAGGGAAAAACAGAATGGAGGAAAGACATCAGTAAGAACAGCATTCTCAACAACATACATAAAAAAAAGAAGCCACTTCATAATTTATACTGTCAGTAAGCATCTTATTTACACAGATGTATTACTAGTCCTGAGGCTATGAAGATACAACAGTAAGGAAAATGCTCCAAACATACACTCCCCAGTTCAGCTCTGAACAAAAAGAAGCTAACTGAAGCAGTCAGATTTATTACCTGAAAGATTTCAAGCTGCTGTACCAAGGTCATTGCTCCTAGAAACATAAAAGCTCACTGTCTGAATTGTGACTCTGACTGAGCTAGCTGCAGGATCAGACTTTTGCTCAGAAGGGCAATGAGGCAACTCATGAGTGTCTCAGAATGAAAACATGACCTTCTGTGAGGCAGAAACACTAAATGTAAAGCAGAAAACTAAATATATCTGTGTTCCAGACTCGTCCAGGGGAAAGCATTTCATAAATGCCATCTTGATAATTTTTTTATCTTAATTTGTTTTACAAAAAAAATCACAAAGAGAGAAATCTGCCCCTGCGAAGTAAATAAAAGTTTAGTTCTACTGACTTCAGTAAGGATAGTATTTTTCCCAAAGTTTCCACTGGAGAGCAGTAAAGACATGTTGGGAAATATGTGAAGATGGGGGCTGGGCCAAGTTTCCTCATGGGAAGTCTTAAGTTTCACTTTGGCAATAAGGAAAAGGAATGATCTTTCTCAAAATATTTTATCCAGATGCAGTTTGCTAAGGATTATACAAAGGTTAATTTTTAAATCATTTCATGACAGAAAGAATGCAGGACATTACAATCAAATGACCTGGTCCATAATAGATCACTTTAGTCTTCAGTTGTAGATTAATTTGCCACTACTGAATATTTCAGAGAAACAGAAAATTACCATTTTACTAATTTAATGATGCAACAATTTGTAGAGTAGCTGAAAGTTAAGAGTACATTGGTAGTCAGTGAGTCAGTGTACCTTAGAACTGATTCTTTTGCTCTTGACTTAACAAAAAATACGTAAGTTTAAGGGGCAAAGGAATCCCTGGTTATCTTGTACCTTTTATTTACATAGATTTATAAATCGTCCTATGTAAAATAAATGAAAATTTGGTTATCTCATCTTTATTTTAATAATAGCACCACTGGCTTCCATACACTGACCAGGATGCATTGAGTTTCCAAAAGTCTCAGACACACAAAAAGCACCTCACAGTCCCTTTAAACAAACACATTTATTTTTGGCATCCTTCTACATTATTCTTCTGATTGTAGTTTAATTGGAGTTCCATTTACTCTGGTCGTGCAACTCTTTACTTCCATTTAGAAATACAACCTGAACAAAAAAATCATAAACTCAACAGCATGTGCTGTTTCTCCAAAGCATGGGAAGAGCAAGATAAGAAAATAAAAAATGTTCCAATGACCATCAATCTTTGAACTGCTTAGCAGTTGTGAGATTTTTCCTCTTTTAAACCAATAATGTGTTTTGCCTGAATACTTAATGTGCTCTTCAACTTTTTCTCATTAGTAGTTGAAAATTATTTAATTCATGCAAATTGCTGGATGACTATTCATTTTAACTTTTCATGGAATTAATTAAATATAAAAATAAAACAACTTGAGCAGGAAATCTTGCAACTGAAAAGGGTGATTTGACATGATCACTGGCAACTCAGGCTGGGTTCTAACACCTGACAAATAATGCATGAAATTATGGACGCTACTACAACTGAGGCCATGCTCAGAAGTCAGAAAATCCAGGCTCCAACAGGTCTCCCAACAGGTTTCAAGTATCTCACCAACACACCTATGGCCAGATCTTGCGTTCAGCTGGAGTTTTAGCACTGCAGTGAGATCTTATTTGCAAGATTCCTAATGCACCCAGGAACTAAGGATTAAAACCAGCACTAACAGATGATTATTCTGATGGGGGAACTGGATAGATCAAATGCAATCATTAGTTAGATGGCAGCTGGTCTGCTAAGGACTATAGATGCATTCAAGAAGTAGATGGTAGATCACTAGAAGGTTCTAACATGCAGCCTTGAAGCACAACAATAGCATTGATATGATGCTGACTGAAAAGGCAAAGGGTCACCTAGTCATTCTTGAACATCCTGACAGCAGTTTTGAAGTACAACACTTGGGCAACATAGCCTTAATCAGATGCTCCAACAAGGATCTCTCTGACCCTCTCATACAGAGATGTGTGGGACCATGCAGCATAGAACTGCCACCATTTTGATTGTTCTTATTTCTAATAAATGGAGAGACATCAATAGAGAGCGTGGAGGGAATCCAATATATAGAACGAGAAATCATCAACTGCAAAATAAGATTCCATGGGGCGTGGACAATAGTAGTAACCCACTACTATCTGTTAGAACTCCTATCTGAAATCCCTTTAGAAGACTGCCAAGTATTTTTGCAGTCTTTATAGACTCTATCACAGGATTTTATACTATCCTATTGGCCTTGCAGCTTATCCAAGAGATCTAAGACAGATGCCACTCAAAGTACTACTTATGGCACTGAAAAAAAATTACAAGCTCCAAGGCAACTCTTTCTATTTGAAGTTGTAATAAAACCAAAGGGATGTATTTGAGGTAAATTCACAAAGTTTATTATTCCTAATCTAATCAAAAGGTAGCTCTTGACTATTCTCAGACAAATCTTGCAGCGATAAAGAGATGTAGAATGTACTTTTTTCATATTGTTTTTAATGAACTAGCACCCAAAATAATGTGACTAGACTTGGTTTTCTTTCTGCTGACGTACAATTCATGACCATATAACCAGTTCGACAATCTAAAATGTGAGTGGTAAGGTGGACAATGCAAAATAAGCACGCTGGAGGGTGTAAACTGAATATTCTAATATATACATGTTGCTGAAGTCATGTAGAAGTCTGAGGGGGGAAGAAAAAAAGCCTGGAAGTTTTCAGGCTTGACCACTCCAAGAGCCCTATTCTTGCACAGAACAGTTCATTCTGCTGAACTAACAACTTTCACTACTGACTCTAACTATAAACAAGGGAAAAGAAACTGAAAAAAAAAATTAAAATTCCGTTGTTAATGACGTACTGCACAAGGACAACCCACATAGTTAGAAGTATCAACAGCACATAATAGTTGTGTGAAAAAATCAACGGTGAAAGGATTGCACGTGAAAGAATGTGAAAAGAACAAACAGTAGGGATACAATCTTTCAAACAAGGCTCATATTCGGCATATCGATGGCAAGGGCTCACTTCACCTTCACTTAACAGTGTTAATATCCAATACTATTATACAGGAAGCTTTTCCTTAATCTGAATCAACTTCAAGTCCCTGACAGCTCAGGTCACCTACATATAATTTATTTTTCTTCAGATACAGAATATCAAACTTACAAAATCATATATAGAGCCCTCAAAAGGAAAAAAAATAATCACCATGAGTATTAACTATTAGCATTCCTGGTAACTAAAGCACAAATGGCATAGATAATTTCATATTTACATATAAACAATAACATATGCAAATTGTTTACATGTAAATATGTAAACATTTTAAATCTCCCCCAGATTCATACTGAAAAGTGGAGAGTTGCATATTAATCTGCACAGGGCAAAGCAGTGATCTAAGGAAGATCTAAGGAAGATCTTCACAGCACCTTCCCAGCTACAAATGGTCTGGAGGCCAAGGGAGAGCACAAATACAGAGTTCAGGGCCCAGGAAATAAAAACATTTAGGCATCTTCCTGCCAAAATAGCTTTGAGGATCTGGCTGTTGGGTCATCCTCAACAGACTGCTGAATAAGGTATCTCAAGAAGGATCTGCCCAATGCTGCTGAGCCTTTGGACATGATTTCTGGCTCTGAATACTGAAGATCTAAAATTCTTTGGCTAAAAATACAGTCACGGAAACACTGCAATAAAACTGTAGAAACAGCTAAAAATAACTGAGTGTGGTTGCCTTACTTATAAAAGCAAGAGCTACATTTATTATTGTGCTTGCTGACAGACAGACTCATAGCTCTAACAAGCTGAGATATAGAATGGCACCATGGCCAGTATTCCAAACCAGTGACTACAAAGGCACCAAAGTACTATTGAGTTGAGACCAAACTAGAGAAGTTCAAATCAATACAAGCTCTCCTGCAGTGGGCTCAATCTACAGTTAGATTGAGTTCTTCTAGCAATAAGCAAGTCAAATGCTTACAAGATGCTCCTCATTTTAGGGTATCATCTCCACCAAATCCTTATGTTTTCCACATAGCAAAAATCAGGAAGATCTCTTAATTCCTAAAAATTCTGAATTACTGAACTGGAATTTAAGATATTTGATTTAGATTTATTGCTTGTACTTTATTTTCTTTATATTAATGCAATACTAAATGTTTTGAAAATCCAGTCTAGACATATTTGAAGGTCTATGTCAGCAGTTTGGTGGGGTCGCTGAAGGCAAGGTATACATCACTTGTTCAGATGCCATCACCCCCACTGCTGGGGATGTGCACCAAAGAAAAAGCATTTTTCAAGATCTCCAAATAGAGAATCGGGAATAAAGCACTAATGAATAACTCTCCCTTCCTACACTAAGGGTCTGCTTAAGGACTTGAGGTTTGGTATTGTTTGGGAGATTTGGTGGATTTCAGGGGAGGCAGAATAGTTCTGTGTTTGAAGTCTGGAGGCCTGCACTGGAATTTGCAGGAATGAAGTTAACAAACTGTTGGAATACTCATTTAAAATCACCAGCAGGAATAAAGAAAGAATTCCTGAAGCTTCAGAAACAAAGTTAGTTCTATAACTTATCCACAGGCTTGGACATGCCACTGTACTAATGGAGGCTAAACGTGAAAGGCCACAATATTCAACATCTACATTACTTCATTGCACATCCTCAGAGTAGTCAGGAAAGGAGGATAAATTTGAATGGGACCTTTTTCCAAAGGCACCACCTAACCTCTTCACTCATTCTGCTTTACACGGCACCATCATTAACATGTGAGCTGTCACAGAGCCCCATTGGCAAGGCATTATAAGCATGCAGGTAACTCAGGGAGAGCTCCTGCTATGAGCACTAAATTACCTTCAAGTATAAGTACCATCATGAAAGGAAAATAAGAACAGTGTACACACACATTTAATAGGAATGATTTTCCGTGTGACCAGCCTATCTTTCAGAGTACAACAGCCTTGGTAGAAATTCTTCTTTTTTAGCTCCATCGCACAATCAAGAACATGGATTCTCAGCAAGGGGTAGCCTGCAAATTCACTACAAATATCACTTCAGAACATGTGGACAAAACTAAAAATTGTAGGACTCGATATGTCTATGTCACAGGAAAAAAAAGCAAAAAATAATACAATTAATCTTAATTTCCTGAGAGATAAAGACCTCAGCCTGCAGGATTCTCAAGGCTTTTGGCCCTGGTTCAATTAAATACAGCTACCACTGCACAGGTACAGTCTTATGAGATCAATTTCGAGAGCAGAAATGATTAAAGGAAATGAGACAATCACCTGTTACACTGTGTCAGGTGCTATGCATCTATATAGCTCACAAAAAACACTGATAATTAAAATTCTGCACAGGGAAAGCCTAGTAACATAGGAGAAACTGGGAATTAATGGACTGAGGTAACTATAACACCATCCACAAGGAAAAGCAAATACTGTTCTCTCATGATTTGGCTTATGTTCATGAGACATTTCTATCATGAACCACCCATGTACAAGGATAAATCCTGAGTTTAGAAATTTAGCTTAATTTATGAGACTGAGGTAAGCTGCAAAATCTAACCAAACAATTGTCAAGGCTGAGTGTCAAGCACATTGCTAGGCAGGCCATTCCCATTAATCCAAGATCAGAATGGCCACAGTCTGGAAAAGCACACAGTTAAGTGCAATACAAAAGCCCACATTAAAAAACTGCTGAGAAGCAGCAAAGGCCCCTGCAGACATATCCACATGCACACACCTCAGGTTACACTTCACAGGATTATGAATCAAAGTCTCCGTTTTTTTAAAATCTGGACTAAGACCAGGGAAAATGAAGCCACTAAAACACAACTGGCCCAATGCAGAAGGAAAGGTTGATAACAAAAGCAACAAGATATGCAGTATGTGAGCAGAGAGGAGTGTATTTGCTCTGCAGAATTAATGATACAAGTCAGGTCTGATGCTACATTACCACTTATGCACAAAATTACTTTAAAACTGTAGAGAGGAAAAAAATACTAGAAAAAGTATTCTGCAGTCTTGGCAAGCATCAAGTACTCACGTTCAGCAATTTGCTGCACAGGAAAGCCCAAGTAGAAGCTGAACTCCACCACTGACAAGTTTCTTAGCTGCTCACTGACTTCAGATCCATTTAGAAAACCATATCTATCTCGGACAGCAAAAACGATGCTCACAGGGCCCTGGCGAAATGCCAGCCCAGGCCTGCTCAGAGTTATGTTCAGTATCTGAAAAGAAAAGATTGAAGCATGCTCAGCAAAATCAAATCACTAGCATTTCCTTGACAGTCTTGGTGGTTTGTTGTTTTTTGTTGGTTTTGGTTTATTTTTTGTTTGGTTTGTGGGTTTTTGTTGTTTGCTGTTGTTTGGGTTGTTTTTTTTTTCCTTAATATGAAGAAGGGGGAGGGCAGTTCACATCAAAACAGAGGAATAGCTATTCCAGGCTGTTCCAGCCTGCTGAGTCTCCAAAAAGGCAAAGTTACATGTGAATTCCTCTTCTAAGAAGGAATTCCTCTTCCTTTAAGGTCAATCATAATCCAGAATGATCTGAAAGATACCATCCAGAATATTATGAAAAAACACCTTGAGAGTCAGTAAAATAACTATACCAATAAAGAAATCTTAGATGACTGCCAAACTGCATGGAACAGAGGAAGACACCATGGTAAAGAAACACTGTGAAAATGGATGTTCCCTTCATCAAAACCTCCTGCACCATGCACACCCAAACTCTACCACTGGTTAGCAGCCTTATTATGGCAGCAATGTACACTTTAACTGTATTAATGCAGACACACCTCTTCCAGACAATAAGGAAGTATTTGAAATGAAAGTTTGTTAAAGTGATAGTCCAAGAAACTGAGAGACATAACTCTTCAGTCTATCCAGTCACATTGTGTCACTCAGTTGTACAGTTCTGAGCACTCTGTGTACTATGTAGTACTTCAGGAACTAGAAAGTTTGTCACTTTTCCTCCTATGTTTTTTTTATTTTTTATGTAAGGCTATCACAGATGGGCATGCATGGTGCCACAGTTAAGTAATACAGTAAAATATTTGCTAACTTTGGTATTGCAAGAAAACTAGTTCAATTTAAGAATTCAGACAATTATAGAATGTGAGGAGGGAGTTAAGTCTCATTAAGCTGAATTACTGACTTTCCAGGGACTTTCAATGGGATTCAGTAACCAGCATATACAAAATGTATTTCATATGGGATGTTCCAGTACCAGCTGTCATGGACAGTACATACAGCTGTAAGTATTTCTAGACCTCAGAACCAACTAGCAGGTTTGCTCCCATAATAGCAGAGTGTATATCATTCCTGTGTTTCTCAATAGGATCCCTTGAGTGACAATGAAACCTGAACGTTGTCTTCCATTAAAACATTTTAACTACACCCTACTCTGTAATAGTAAAGTCTGATGAGAACTACTTTGATAAGGGTTAGGGGGCAATCTTTATATGAAAAGGTAGAAACCCTAATATATTCAATAATTCCTTTGGATATAAATAATTTTTCAAAAAGTTTGAAACCAGAGGGATATGTGGTGACATATTCTTTTTAAAGGGAAATTCTGACTTCATAACAAAGCCTCATAGCTCTATATGATCTAGATGGTAAGTGGTAGACAGTGAAAACACATTTTACTGTCTGGATGAAACACAGGACAAACAAAGGTGAGAGGAAAAAGGGAGAGACACAAAACATACTCATTTTCTTACCTGCACAGTGAAGTTGTAGAATTCCTGGTGTTTGCTCACCTCCCGGAATGCCGTTACCAGCCCCTTCTCAATGCGCCGGCTAAAGTTGCAGAACCCAACATCCACATTCCAAGGCACAAACTGCAGGACTGAAGGCAAAGGGTACATGTTACTCCCGCAGATAAGTAGTTCCACATGAAAGAGCAAAATGAGCAAGAGCATCCACGGGGCTATCACTTCTTCATGGAATTCAGGACATAATCAGTGAAACACTGGGTAAAAATACAATAGAAATACATTTTGTGTTGGTGCAGTAAATTCTCTACTCATTAACATCTGTTGCAGCAGGGATTACTAAAAGATACGAGGCAAAATAGTCACTTCTTCCTCTTGACCTTCACTGCAACTTGTGGCTATTTTACATGATTCAAACACCATATCAGCCACACTGAAATCCTTACTGCCAACAGGTCAATGAAAATCTTAAGGAAAAAAGCAACAAATCCCTTTTTCTTGCAGGCTTATATGTAGTATTGAGCTTGTCTAAAAGACCACATATTGAGTGTGTTAACAGACATTAGTATCAGTCTAACACTTTCAAAACAATTAGCAAACAGTCTTTTAAATCTCTGTACCCATACCTTTCACAGGAGAGACAGAGCTAGAGTTGAGTGTTTATCTATAAAGCCATGCAAACAGTGACTAAACCCATCACACCTGCACAAGTAAAGATGATTTGGGGAATAGAACATCTCTCTGATGAGAAAAGGCTGAGGAAGTTGAGTCTTTTCAGTCTTGAGATGACTGAGGGGGTGGGGATCTTATCAATACTTATAAATTCTTAAACAATGGGTGTCAGGATGATGGGACCCGTCTTTTTTTCAGTGGTGCCCAGTGACAGCACAGGAGGTAATGGACACAGACTTGAACACAGGAAGTTCCATCTAAACATGAGGAATAATTTCTTTCCCAAGAGGGTGATAGAGCACTGGATCAAGCTGCCCAGAGAAGCTGTGGAGTCTCCATCTCTGGAGACTTTCAAAACCTCCTTGAACCCATACTTGTGCAACCTGCTTTATGTGAACCTGCCTTGGCAGGAGGGTTGGACTTGATTTCCGGAGGTCCCTTCAAAGCCCCTATTACTCTGTAAAGAAGTGATGTCTTACTATAGTTACTAATAGAGAAGACACAGCATATGAAACTACCGGAACAAAAGCATCGTATTTGACATGCGCTAACACTCCCTGTCTATGTATGAACCCCTGTCACTACCTCCTTATGCAGTCAACCAATCAGACAGGTGGTTTTATTATACAAAAAGTGCCTGAAGAGTTTAAAACAATAGCACTGACACTCAAGACTCAGGTCTTACTAGTAAACTTCATGTAAACTTTGTCTAGGTGATCCTGCTCTGGCAGGGGGGTTGGACTAATGATCCTTCTAGGTCCCTTCCAACCCCTAACATTCTATGATTCTATGAAACTACTGCCATACTGCAGATGTGCAAAGATGAATAAGACATGAGTAATCCTCCTGCTCATACTGTACATAAGGAACTAGTCCTGATCACCAATTCTCCTATGTTATGAGAATTCTAGAAAGTATTATTTAAGGCAAACATAATCTGAAACTTGACTCAAGTATTATAAAATAGCTGTAATGTGATTTTATGAGTAGATGTTTCAGAACTTTCACATCACAGTTTTTTTTTCTCTTCTCACTTTTTGAAGCCACAAAAAGAAAAAAAAAAGGCACACCTATTTTGCGATGTACCAAAATAATTTTCCTGGAAAAAATCATAGAATTACAGGGTTAACTGTTTATAATTTACCATCTCTCAAACACAGAACTGCCAAGTATTTCACTAACAACCAAGAATTAAGATTCACAGCAGTAGAACACAGGCTTATAACTTCACTGTGCATATTAAATAATTTGAGAAGTGTGAATCAATACAAAGATACATCTCCTGCTCTTTGTGTCAGGAAGAACTCACCTGTCTGAACTTGGAATCTGTTATCTGGCACAGTGAAAGAAGGATGCAGTGAGAGGATCATGGGGGCCTCACCACGGAGAAGACTGCTGTTCACAAGCACATTTATGACAGCTACTGCCGTGTAAACAAAAGGACCTGATGTCACCAAGAAAGCAAATTTGGGGGAAATTTTATAAACCTACAAAAAAAAACCAAACAAAAAACAAAACAAACCCAACATTAATAAATTAAAAAAAAAAAATCACAGTGAAATTTAGCAATACTTTAGACCTACATAGTCTCATACATTTCAATGCCATGTCATCAAGAGGTAGGAAAATGCAATCTTTATTTTTTCAAATAGGAATCAGAATCACAAACACAGTGCTGTCCCTTGCAGCCTCTGCGCACCAGCACATCAGAGGCAAATGCCCTTTGCTAAGTGCACCTACTAAAATATCTTCACCAATCTCACTTTTTTGATTTATCACATACCAGCACAGTAGCACTCCCCTCAACTTGCATTCTCCCCTGGGGTACACATGAGCTCCCATATAAAAATTGCTGTTTGCTTACTCAACTGCTCCCATAGCTTCTGCATTTTAGCCATATACTGCATAGAAAATGCATTCTATACCATTCACACATTGCAAGGAACAAAATACACGTAAACTGTGTTTTATTGATATAATTTTCACAATCAACAACTTTATTTTCCTTCCAGAGAACACTTCTATATGCTTATTTCAGCGCTTCTACCACAAATACTTTTTTTTTTTTTTCTGATTTAGCATCATCCTAAAAACCCTGGAAGCCTTAGTCATAATGTAAAATAAATTACATTGTAAGTTACATATAAACTTTGGTGAATGTTTCCAAGCAGACACTCTTAAATAATATTTCTCTGTCATAGGTACAAATTTCATTTGTAAAAACAAACTGAAGGCTTTTATTTATTTAAAAATATTGCAGAGTCTTCTCTCCTTCAGAGAAACTCTCTCAATTTCAAGGACACTTGATTCCCCAGCATTATTTTTTACCACTGGTTTGCTTTATTTGCCCAAGGCAGTCGCAATAAAATATTTTGAGTCAGTGAGGGTGCCAGAGCTCTGGAATGGGCTGCCCAGGGAGGTTGTGGAGTCTCCATCTCTGGAGACAATTAAGACCCGCCTGGATCTGTTCCTGGGTGACTTGGTCTAGGTGATCCTGCTCAGGCAGGGGGTTGGACTAGATGATCTTCTAGGTCCCTTCCAACCCCTAATATCTGTGAATCTGTGAGATGGCCTCATAAACAAATAATCTAAACCAGAGACTCAAAGGTTCTGACAAATGTGCACCTCTTGGATGTGATAGCACTTGGCAGGTTTTGTGCTGGTGAAGGGGTATGTTAGATACTCAGAACTTCAGGACTGGCCTTATAGAAAAGCACTGTGATACCTAAATTTTCAGCTGCACATTCATTACTGGTATTTCTGCAACAGTGTAAAGTGATAGCTTTTAGATGAGTGAGCAAGCAGCTAAAATCATGCATTTCAAAGAGATCATCGTCACGCAAAAACACTGTATCAGTAGCAGAAGAAAAAAAAAAAATCTGCTGCTATTTATTCCTTTCATCCTTCTTAGTCCACAAATATATGCTACATCGAGCTTTTATTTTAAATGGGTTTAGACCTAACAGAATTCAGATTTGCTTGATATGAATATTATGCACAGCTCTTTCCAGTTCCTCTCATCTAGAATTTTATCCTTTTATCTTAGGATGAAATGAGCTCTGCAGCTTCAGTTTGTCAAATGGAAACAGCAGTTATAATGGGTAAGACATGCCAAAAGAAAGTTGCCCATTACTTGCAAAGAAGACCACTTAAAAGGCACAAAAAAAGACGACATATTAGAATCACAAATCTCAGTAACAGTATGCTGATGATTTCTAAAACAATATATACTGAGGAAGAGAAGCCTAGTGCAGCCAGCATATACTTATACAATAGATTTAGGTATTGACAAGAAAGCAAGTCTCTGAGAACTAACTTGGTTGTCTCCATCTCTGGCCTGTTGCAGTGCACCATAGGTGAAACAAAAGCAGCCTACCCTGAACACCCTCCTGGAATTTTGCATCACCTTTTTCATCTTAATAACTACCACTTTTTTTCCTTTGTGCTTCAGTGCAACAGAAAAGCAACAGGAGCTCCAGAAGAATGGAAATTTAAAAACTCTAAGTGTAATTTTGAGGTAGGTAGATCAGAACCACTATGAGTCAAACCAATAGCTATTTCTGCTTGAGATATTTCAGCATTGTCTAGTTAGCTCTCCACAACATAATTGAGATGACAGAATAGTACAGCCGTGTCAGCAAGATGCTGTCTACAAGGTAATTCACAGAGAAGTAATTCAGGACAGATAAGCATAGCTCATGTCTCTTGATTCATAAATGAGAAAGGCTCCTCCAGGCACAGATCATAAACCCATCCATCCAACCAACCATCTCCTGGAAGTTTTACCTGTACTGCCAGGAATTTCTATACAGAAAGGGTGATTAGGCACTGGAATGGGCTGCCCAGGGAGGTGGTTGAGTCCTTATCCCTGGAAGTGTTTAAAAATCGTGTGGATGTGCTAATGGGGGACATGGTCCCCCATTACCTGGCAGTGCTGGGTTAATGGTTGGACTTGATGATCTTAAAGGTCTCTTCCAACCAAATGATTCTATGATTCTATGATGGACAGACACTAAAAAATTGGCTATCTGAACTATATTGGTTAGAGTCATCTACTAAGTAAACAAGACCAAATTTGTTATGCTAAACGAGTACAAATGTCCTATCCTACTTTAGGCCAGAATGCCAGAAAAGTATGAAAAAAAAAATCCATGTGCACTTTACATCCATTCCCACAGCAAAAGCAGAAATCTTCACTAGGAGCAGAGAACTTTACACCCCCTCAAATCAGGCTATCCCTTCTGCAAAGTATGATGGCTAATCCAACTCTGATGTTTCCAGGATACTATCTATCCGATTCAAAACCACTCTCTCAAGAGAGACAGCTTTTGACATAGGTTTTCAAATCTCAGTTTACTAGAGGTTAGAATAGTATTTGGGGAAACATCACTATATACTTACTCTGACCCTTATGATGTTCTGTAAGCATTTGCTGATGATCACCGTCGAGGAAAATGTCTGATTAGACAGACCTTTGCTACAATCTAATCCATGCCTATGCTCCACTGTGTTATGCTGTGCAAACACCTGGCAGAAAGCATAAAACTCATTTCCTTGCCACTCCCTTATTAAGCATCCTGTAAAGAGCCTACAGAGAGCGTTTAAATTCCTGAAAATGAGCTACAAGGGCTCAGAGGTCTTAAAAATGAAACAAAGTTTCTGCTTCTCCACACATTAGGGTCCTAAGGTAACAATTTCCTCACTGTTTTTTCACACTGAAATGATACCAGCCGGCATTTCCACAGGAATGGGAGGCGATGACACCAACACAAGTCCACAAGGTGGCATCTCTGACAGAAGTATTTAACTGCCTGAGGAGAAACTGATCCTCTCACTCTGATGGCAGACGTTTACTGATTTGGGATTATAGAAACTGATACACTAAGGACAGGCCCCAACCTCCACCTTAAATATGTCCAAGTAGCCAAAGCATCCATCATACTGCATGATAATATTTCCAAGCACAAATGAGGCTGGCAATTTTTCTTTTCTGTTGGCATGAACTTAATGGCACCAGGGGTCCTGGCAATGAGTCACTGCCAACACTATTTTATTTCACACCCCAGTGCAACAAAGCTAAGTCAAGGGAACATTGTATAATAGATCTTACCCAAGTGTCATAAGTTTTACATTACAGAAAGTTGACAAAAATTACTCTTAAATTTGTTTTGTACTTAAAGTGAGCAGAGGCTATATCCATTGTTGCCATGGCTTTTTTTTTTAAAACCATAGATTACTACCCAGATAAATTTAACAGGACTCTTTTCTGATTTACTGTGAATTACATCACAGGAAGGGAACAACATTTGAGAGCTGTAATAGCAGACACAGTACAAAAGAAGCTTAAAGAAGTGTGCTGCTTTACCACAACTTGCAAATGTACACACAGCTCCTGAGAACTCCCAACTAACAAAAGTGAGGTCTGTTTGAGTAATTAAGTTTAAGCAATACAGACAAATTCTGTTTAAAAGTTTGCATTACATCGCCACTCAGCATACTGATATTATAGACAGTTCTTTTTTAAAAAAAGTAAAAGCTTTGTTAGTAATCCACTGTTAGACTGTAAAGACATTTGCTAGTGATTATTTTTAGTGCAAAACCCAAGACATCACAAAGCACATATACAATAGCAGCATTCTAGCATAAAAGAAGCATAACAGATTCCACAGAGACATCTTCTCCTTTTGATAAAAGAATTTGCAAAGAATGAAGCTGGACTAACTGCATTATTTATAAAAAACAGTTACTTCTGAGAAGCCTTAGGGACAAAATATCCCATTGAGAGCTTTACAAGGCAATAGTGGGCATAAAGGGAAGGAATTTAAAGGGCAAAAATATAAAGAAACAAGATATCAAATGTTTGCTCCAATTGACCTTCGAATGCTTAGCAGTACATTTTCTCTTACTGCTGTTACTACTAAGAAGGTGCTTTCATATTATTTAGGCATATAAGGTCACTGAAAATTAGTGTAGTTCTATCATCATGAACTTCTGAATTCTACTTGACTATGAAAGTTTGCACAATCTGAAGGTATAATTCACAAATGTGAATAAAAAACCATATTTTTACAAAAAAACCCCAAACAAAACAACAAAGAAGCTTGTGGGCAGTTATTGTTAAAAGGACCTAAACAAACTATAGTGACAACTCACTGTTCGCAACGCTCCTATCCTGTGTAGTACAGTCTCAAACATATTCTCAAACACCATACAAAAGATGTTTAATTACTGATTACAATGATGATGGCAGGAGCTGTCAAAACACTGTTTCCCTACATAGATCAGCAAGCAGAAGTTAAAGGCACCAAGGGATTCTGTGCGAAGAACCTCAAGTTCATCATTCAAACTGCTATTTGAGTTAACTTTGTAATGAAAAAGAGATCACAGACTCAAAAAAGTAAGATACTGTGGTACTGGCCTATCGTAACTGAATGAATGCAGCCATGAAAAATTGGAACTTCAGCTGAACCTGCACATACACCAGTAACTCCATTAAAACATTTAATTTTGTCCTGTGGGATTATACAACAAAGGTACCCCCAAACTCAGTCAGCTTGAGACAGAGAGGGGAATAAAGCCTTTAAATGTCATCTCAGCCACACTGTCACTTTGGGATTAGCAAACAACAACAAAGTATGGTTCAAAGATTATTCCTTGAACATCAAAGCAGAGAAAGCTTTTTGGGTTTTTTTCTTTTAAATAAAAAATAAATCAATCAAAAGCAGAGCAACTCCTAGTCCTTTAAGTAGGGGAAGGACAGGAGTCACACCTATTTTAAGGCTTAAAAATACTATCTTACTATTGCACACCTGATTTCCCCCCCCACCCGCCTTTTTCATCTGCCAAATCCAGCATTTGGGGTTCTATCACTTCCCCTCCAAGTGCTGATGGCCCATAAAAGAGCACAAGGCTGTGCACAGGGTTTTATTTTGTTGCAGTTGCTGTCTTATCAGCTAGCAGAAGGAACACAACTTCTTATCAGGTATTTCAAAGGGTAAAAGCTTTTCAGTTCAATTTCAATTCTTCAGCCAAAGGCACTGAATAGCAGAAGCTGGGCAATCACTGCTTGCTCACCTCTAGCAAAACCAAGAAAGTTCTTTTCTAGAAGAGGATGTATTCTGTAAGTAAGAAAGTTGATGTCATACTCATATTTTTTAAAAAAGCAAATCAAAACCACATAACTAATACTTAAGTTAGAATGAACCCCCTTCTAATGTAGTACCACATGGACTGTTTTAAAATCACTGTCTGAGCCTGTGAACTAAAACCACCACTGCATTACACTGATCAAAGAGTATTTGTATACCTTTCATACCACTTACCTCTAGCTCTACTGAACGCCTGAAGTGAACTCTGAGAACTTCTTTGATGGCCTCACTGACGTTTTGTAGAACAGTTCTTCGGGCCAGCACTGGAAATGAATGCCAGTCAGTTAACACATTTTAACTTCATCTCTTGGGCTTTGCTTCAAAGTTGGGTTTTCAATTGTGCAAGGCATGAGAAAGCAGGCAGTGAGATAACTGCATCAAACAGATGAGACAACGGACAAGGAAACAGGTAAAGGTGTGACTGTATCCTAAAAAGTGACTGTACATATAGTTTAAGGAACTCCAAATTTATTCTCTCTCTCTCATTTTGTTTTTCCATATCTAATGTCTTTAGCATTGTAGGAAAATAATCTTCCAAAAAGGAACTGAGGCATTCAATTTGGATCAGAAAGTCACAGCACATTGTCTGACCTGTGCACAATGAGCCTCATGTCACAATGCAATTAAAAGTTTTGTAGGCAATGCATGGAATGCAGGTGAGGTCAGAAAAAAAGCCACAGAAAATATGTATCTACTTTTCTGTTAAATAAAAAGTAAACAAACATTACATTAATAACTGAAAGGAATACCCACTGAGTAAGGAACTGCTTTAAATACTCCACATCTCCATGGATATTTCATGTCTGTTACAGTCACACTTGAAGCTGTGACTATGGTCAAAGAAACAACAGAATAGTATCGTGTTGTTGCCCTGCGTTTACTTTCCATCAGTAACTTGCCTCCAAAACTACTTAAATTACAGGTTAAAAAACAATTTTCCTCATCACAAGCACAGCCAGCTTACCTTCATATCTGGAGGACGAGATATGCTCATTCTGCTTTACATATTACAAGTAAATATTAAGGGAAAATGTGTCGCTTACCACAGAACATGCAGCACTTCTGCAGCTGCTCTGGGTTAGTTCACTGGTATTGTTTTGTTAACAGGCTAGGAAGAGGTAGAGAAATGCCAAAAAAGCAAACAGATGCTGAGACAATTAATTTTGAAACACACAAAGGTCACTTTCTTCCGGTTACAAACACACCAAATCCAACTGAAGTAAGTATGGGAATAGGGGAAAAATACAAACATAAGCTAGTATGGTAAAATTATTAACATGGTAACAAAACTCAAACAGATTTTAAACCAACTGTCGTCTTTCATATGACATTACCTCACATGCAGGGTTTTTTAAAACAGCAGCAACAACTGAAAGGAGAAACTTACTCAGTCAGAGCATGTAATAGTTTGGCAGAACAGCACCATGACAGTAACATTCATATCCAACCCATGAAATGATAAAGCAACGTCTAATTCAGCTTATTTGTATGTACACATCAACAATTTTATAAGACAATTTAATTCTCTGTGTAGTGCAATGTTTGTGTAACTCACAACGAACTTTGTTCAAGTGAATACTATTCTAAGAAAAAGGATAAATCAATGCTTTTACAGCTGGTTTGTCTAAGGTTACACCATTATTTCCTTGAAAGGTTCATTTAGCTGATTCAAGACCTGCAATTTAGCTGGGGGAAGTCACACTAAAATGGCTTCTGAATAAAAACCCATAAAACAAAGCAAAATAAAAGTGTTAGGAATATCTTACCCGCAGTAACTAAGTAAGCATCTGGAACCGTGATGTCGCAGACATAAGGTTGCCTGGTAGTTGTCACAGCAGAGGTTATGACCACAGGTTCAGATGGAGTAGTGGTCACCAGAGAGGTGGAGGAGAACGACCCCAGGCTGCTTGCAGGAGTTGTGCTATGGCTGCCCGTATCACCGGCGGCAATGGTCATGGAGACACTGGTGGAAGCAACTGATTCATCGGTACCAGCAAATACACTGCTTCCTGATGGAACTTCATATCCTGTGGGAGGACTGTAAGTTGGAGGAAATTGTGTGGGCGCAAATGAGGTGGTGACAGAAAGAGAAGCAGTAGGAAATGGCATCGTGCTGCTGGGGTCGTCACGCAACGTCAGGTTGTCAGGGTCTGCAGGAGGAAGGGCTGTGTGGGTACTGCCCTCACTGCGAGATGTTAAAAGCAGCGTGGGGTTAACTGTAGCACCAGTATCCTCATCAGAAGTCAGACCAGTTGAGAACAGAGATAAAGATACATTTAAGACAGGAGTTGCTGGCAAGGTAGTAAACAAAGAGATCAGATCTATTTCATGGGGCAAGATACTGCTGGTAACAGACTGGGTTTTGGAAGCAGGCAGCACCAGGGTAGGAACCACAGAGTGTGATGTGGAAAGTGAAGGCTCCAGCTGAGAGGTAGCTCCTGTAACAGCTGAGGTAAACACAGCTTCAGAGCCTGCTGGCAATACTGAGGGTGCTTCCAGAAACACGGATGACTCAGAGTAAAAATCTGATGATAGCATTGTTTCAGAAACATGTGCACCTGGAACAGAAGACACATTTGAATGAAAGTACGATGTTTGGCTGAAAGGGAACTGAGAGACCTCAGTGTCAGTGGCTGAGATGACAGTGCTAGCTAGGTCCCAGCTGGAAACATCCTCAGAAAGTACTGATGTGCCCATCAACAAGGTCTGAGGTAAGTATGTTGACAGATCACTTTGGATGACAGAATAAGAATTTATCACAGCTGATGATAATGACACGTAGCTAGGTTCAATAAGAAATGGTGTTGATAAAAGACTGGATGGAAAATTTGAAGTATTTAAAGATGCTTCCTCCCTTGTAGATGTCTTGTCAAGCAAAACCACAGATTCCGATGGCATCAATTCTGGCAACTCCAGCAAAGTTGTATGACTGACTGTGACTGATGCT
The DNA here is from genome assembly GCA_024611195.1 of Ceyx melanurus. Taxonomy (NCBI): domain Eukaryota; kingdom Metazoa; phylum Chordata; class Aves; order Coraciiformes; family Alcedinidae; genus Ceyx; species Ceyx melanurus. The sequence goes on along the minus strand of JANHGL010009465.1, from coordinate 40,192 downwards.
ACCAGCTCACTTGGGCTGAAGGTAGAGTCAAACAGAACAGTGGTGGCATCAGGAAGTTCTACACGAGTGCTTGGTGTCAACGAAACCATTTCCAGAACGGTGAGGGAAAATGGAGCAGAGATGTTCAGTGATGTTACTCCAGGGAGCTGATGGTAAGAAGAAGAAATTGTTACAGGTGTTCTGTTGTTAAGGACAGTGTCTGTAGTGATTAGCAAAAACATGCTGGAATGGGGCATTTCTGCAAATCTTGAAGAAAATGAAACAACTGGTCTTGATGGAAAAGAAGTATCAAAAATCTCAGGTGTAGGCTCCTCTAATTCATATCCGTCAGCAATTATAGTTGTAACAGGAGATATACCTTGTACTTCAGAGGCTTTGATGGACAAAGTTTCAGCGTAATCTCCTGAGCCCACGTCGTGTTCTGGGGAAAAGTCTGTTTCTGGTAGCAGTGAAACTGAGTCACAATACAGACAAGAACTGTATGATCTCGTGGAAGGCACTGGACTCCTGAGCTCACTGACAAGATCTGATTGACTTGGTATTTCTGAACCGACAGGCAAATTTGGTGCTGTACTGGGGAATTCACGTGTAAACAGGCTGGCATTAAGAATGGTGTTAGAGTCTGTGGAAATGGCAACTGAATGAAGCGGGAAAGACGTAAGTGGAAGACTAATAGGAAATAAACTAGGCTCAGCACTGGCTACTGAACTTGCCATGGTACAGGGAATGCTTGGACTGGGGTAGGTCCTTAAACTGAGAGTTTCTGCAGCCCTGCTACTCACATCAGTGTAAACATCAGCATACAGGTCTGTACTTTGTGCTGTGGCATCTGGGATAAAAGGACTAGTTTTAACCAGCAGCTTGAGATGAAGAAGTGACCCTTCTGAAGCAGCCCCAAAAGGCAGAGCTGTTAAACTTGCATTTAAATGTTCCCGCACTGCAACTCCTGCCTTTGAAGGAATAGAAGCAAAATAAATAGCTGTATTTGAAGGGTACAAAGGCAAGTCTCTGCTTGCAGTTAGCATTTCACTATCTGGTACAAAAGGCTTGAATTCTGTATTACTGTGTTCAAGGACAGTGCTCAATGGAGTCTTTTGCTGTGCTGTTTTTGACATACCATATTGTGAAAAAAAGACAGATAATGAAGGTGTTAGCAACACGGTTTCTAACACTTCTCTTGGTGGCTCTACTGTATTAACTGAATGATGATCTGTTAAAACTGCAAAAGACTTCAGTGGAGGAGTCCACTGTGCCTTTGGAAATGAGCTAATAAATTCATCGTCACTCAAGAATGCCTCATTGCTTGTTACGGAAACATCCACCAGCAGCGTTGCTCTCCCTTCTGAAATCCTCACCAGCTCTTCTTGCTTCAATAAAGTCACATCAAAGGGAGTAGTAACTGATGGTAACACTCTTTGAAGGAAATTACTTTCTTGGGACTCCAAAGTACTTTTTACTAAGGCCATTTGTGTACTGCTGCCTGATATGCTTTGGTGCACCTCTGAGTCCATTGAGAAAAAGGAAAAATTTTGCTGGTCCAAGGGCCTTTCATCTAAATAGAGGGAAACCAAAAAACATCAGATTAGCACAAGTAATAAGAGCACAATTAGCAAGTATGTACACAGTATTTCTGGAGGCAGGTGCCCAGAATTCAAGGGCTAAGATAAGACCTCTCAGTAAACGAAAAACCTCCATGAGTGAGCCAGCACAAATAGTAAGATTCTCTGTGAAACACCATTCTCTGGAAATGAGCAAGAAAGAACACTTGCTCCTCTCTGCACCTACTCATGTCTCTATAGAAGCACTCCAGTGAGTTACATGGAAGGACAAAAAGTGGCTCCCTCTTACCTATGCTAGGCTACAGCACGACAGCTAACAATCACACAAAGTAAACCAAAAGGTAACGAGGAACAACATCGGGAAAAATTGTGCCTCACTTTAGGTCTTCTGCTTTCCTTTAGTATCACTTAATTTTCTCTGGTTTTATTATTTCTTAATATTAGGCTCACTAGATCTATTCTGTTTCAAGGACCAGATCCTCCCTCTTGTAAGAGAAATAAGCAACACTTAAATGAAGAGGGGTTCCCTTTATGTATGGCAAATGCGGACCTGATATCAACTACAAGAATTTGCCAAGTAACACATCCAGTTAGTTACGCTCACTTTGTCAGTCATTCATTTAACTTCTGCCCTTTTAGCAGCCAGTGATAAATTGCTTCATTACAGAATTGCCATGTTTATTCACAGCCTGCTGCAGTATTCTGTTTATGGGCTAGCTGTAATAAAACTTTCACTGTTCCAGTTTGCAGAATTCATGTAGTAATAGCCAGGTTCAAAAATTAAGGACAAAAAGGGAAGAATTCACCAGATATTTTTAACAAAACACTTGCAAAAATAATAAATTAATATAATTTATTTGCATAACTCGACTATAATTCCTCCTCTGTCACAAAAGTGTTCTCGGTTACAGAGAAGATCTATATATGTTTTTCCATCCATGGGTGTGTTTTGCAAAGTAAAGGTTGATTATTGCTTGAGTACTTTTCTGAAATGTCAAGACTGGATGAGTAGCCTTTCAGAGCTGAATATTAAAGGGAACCACAGAAAACTGCCACAGGATATTTTTAAAGGATACACACAAAGGCTTCATCCTTAAATTATCCATCCCACTTGACTATCCTGTTTTCACATGAGAGGATCCACACAGTGCTGCTAGAAGCTACTGACAACGCACATTACAAATGTTAGGCGGGGGGTGGGGGGGCTGTGGGAATCCCACTCAGTTAAACCACCAGGGACCAGTTTACAATCCAAGAAAGCATACACAGTCTAAGGTGCCAGACGGTGATACAGTACACTGCTTAACTGCAAATAATCCTTTGGAGGATGCCTTGAACTCAATAATCCATGGTAGATCTTGAAGAAAAAGCTCACCTATCTGTTACACACTGTTGTCAGTCTATCAACACTTTCCAAAGCTGATAAACTGCTGTACTCATCCTCTCCTCTTTGGTCTGTGTGCTAAATTCCTTGACACAACTTTAAGTGCTGACATACTGACTTGTTAAGTGTTGAATCTGCTGATCTGAAAGTCACAATTACAAGAATCAATGCACAGAGCTAATACCACTTTACCATAATCACATCTAATAAAATATGAGTGATGTGATTATATACTTTTTTATACAATGTTTTGCAGCATAGACACTATTCTCTCGTCCAATTCATTTTTTTCCTCCTGAAACTCACTGTAGTCATTGCCAGCTTTATGATGTTTAGCCATGATGTGATGAAATATACTGCCTTACAATGCTCCCAGGGCAGGAAAAAAAACAAACAAACAAACAAAAAACCACCAAAAAAAAAAGATAAGAAAAACCAGGTATATTCTTGTAAAAGCTACACAAAACATACACAAGACAAACACACAAGTCCATCCTTGTTTCTTCCCTGAAGGTCAGTGTTTTGAACATGGCACAGTGCAGCAACTATGGAGTAACAGCTCTCAAACATTTAACATGGATAACAGACAAAACAGTTTCTAACAAGCATGGAATCAAAACATAGAACCTAAGCCAGTCCCGGCTGCTGAGCAGGTGTTGTTCAATGTTTTCTACTCACTGAAAGTCTCCCTAGCCTCACCCCTTCCCTTAACTTAGGCTTCCCAACTTTTTTTTTTTTTCTCTTTGCAACATTTTGAGTAAGCAGGGAGTTACCAAAGGAAAAGACTTTCAAGACTATGAAACAAACACTGGCAAAATCAATCACTACTTTCCCTATATACATGCAAAATTCCTTTTAGGCAGCCCTGTAAAATCCTGTGCTCCATGGTCACACTTTGGACACTTGGCACTTGCTTACAGCAACTTCCACATTGCAGACATGGTAACAGATGAAGTCCTCCTGCTCATCACAGCTTCATCCCACAAATCCCTGTGGCAATAATGCAAGACATGCAGTGTTAGCTTCAGCAAGGCAAGTATGGTACACAGGGGTAAATGTGCCCAGCAGTGGTGAATCCATACTAATTCATAGCTGCACTTTGTCACCTATTTCCACAACCTTTGACCCAAAGCTAGAGGTGATTCCACAAAACAAAACCATTTCACTGCCTATACATGCCTATGTTGTGGATCATCATCTTCCTTCACCCACAGAGAGCTCCCTTCCTCTCTGTTCAGTTTGACAGGGGAGCTGTCACAAGGCAAGATCCTTCTGGAAGCGACTAGAGTAGCAGAAAGATGTTCTGAAGAGTTGCACCACCATAAGCTGTCCAATAGATATGCATAGGAGGCAAGGGTCATCTTGGCTTCAAACTCATTCTGACTTTATCCTTTATTGACAGTCTGCTAGTATTTTTTTTCCTTGAAAGACATAAAGGAAGAGTAATCACAATTTCATCACACACCTGAGCCTCAACATACAATTTTGCCACTGACATGAGGAAGAAAACACAATTTCTGAAAAATATGTTTCATTTCTTTAAAGGAAAACACACCATGTCTTGAAAAAGTTGTAAGCTGCAAAACAAAGCAGGAGTATTGTTATTTGAGGTAAGTGGGATGGGAAAATTTCACTAGTGCATATGGGATTTTGGAACAACTCCTCACCAGTAAGTTCACAGGCTGGTGTTCCATGCTATTCGCTTTGCTTTGCATTTTAGAAGCAGGGAGCTTTAGTGACATGCCATTAATAATACAAATTATTGTTTGCTGTCATCTGCAGAAGACCAGGGTACACTGCTGGAATCTAGCTTGTCAGACCCGCGCACCTCTCACAGAGAGCAGATGGCACACGCGGCAGCTGTGCCCAGGAGCAGCCGACAGCCCACCAAGAGAAGAAAGAGCCAAGGAAAAAGGGAAGGCGGCAACGGCAACACCACAGCAACAGAACCCCACCCTCGGCAGCGTGGCCGATCTGCCTCTGCCATGGGACAAAGCAAGCAGACAGACTGCAGACGTTCTGGGGCATCTCAATGCACAAAGCTGTTGATGAATATCAATGCTGACTTGTTCTGTTTGCACAGCTGTCATTGTTGGGTGGCGGTTTCGTCATCCAGCAACTGTACTGCCATTGAGCTAGGCAACAGTGACAGGATGACAATCAGACAAGCCAAACTCCATCAAGCCGATAACATTGTAAAGAAGAATAGATAGCTTAGGAAGCAAAGCTGTGATCCCAAGCTCCAGCAAAGATGAGGGAAGGAGAGCACTTGTGGCGGGGGCCACGGGAGGCACAGATGGCACCAGTACAATGCCTCAGCTCAGACAATGACATTAGGACATGGGAGAAGTGACGGCATAGAACATGTGCTGATTGACTCTCTGCTGTTTTTGCTGCTCCCCAAACTGGTAAGAGCCTGAAAAAAATTTACAAGTAATGAAACCTGTTACTGAGCACAACCACCCTGTCAAGTGCCAAACGCATATTCAGAGGAGCAAGGCCGTGCACCCTTAACACAGGTGCAGACTTGTGGAAATTCAGGAAGGGCCATAACACTGGCACAGCACTTTACCATGACTAGAGAAAAAAACCTGATGCAGTCTATAGACTTCTCTGGTGACAAAAATATACACCTCCTCAGCTTGCCAGAAAACTCTGTACTCATAAACCAGGAACTCAACTAGACATATTTCCAGAGAGCGATTAGAGGCATCTACTTTTCATCCTTTCTGTAAGTAGCAGTGTTGAAAAGCAATGTCTATTCCACACTCTATAAAAATAAAAAGTTAGGATTTTTCAAATATATTTGTAATAATGTATACAAAGATTCATATGCATTCGTATTTATAATATACTTCCAGATATTTTAAATGCAGGATTCAAGATGTAATCTCAGTTCTGCCGCTGATCTCTCATGTGGCTTCAAAAAAGTTACATCACTTTTCTGCCCTCAGCTATTAAAATGTGGAAACTGTACACTATCACAACTGTCAATATCTGTTAAAATATAGATAATTATGATTATGTTAAATTTTAGATGATAGGTAAAGGCATGACAACAATGAATACAACAAAAGTCTTTACTTGTGATAAAATTAAACCTTTAGGATAAAACTAGTAATTTGTATTCTATTATTTTTGAAAAACTAAGTATCAGACAGTACATTTCGCAAACATCAGAAAGTGTCAGCAGACAAGCAGCAAAGCAGCTCGAAACATACAGAGTTCATAAAAAATTATCTTTTGTGCAGTAACACAATCTAGAAAATTAAATGTTAGTACCTTTATTTTTTAGGTAAGGAGAAAAAATGTTCTGTTATTGCTGCCCACTGTTTCAAATAGAGGCATTTTAGGTAGAGAAACAACCAATATACTACACATTCCAAGTATTATGGGAAAATTAATCTTAAATAATAACAACTATTTCAAATAATTAAAGCTATAAATTCACTAGGAATATTCACCACTTAAAACAGCTCCCTGACTATAGGGTAGAGTAGCACCACATTTAAAGAAGCTTTAACAACATTTATTTTATTTAACTTTTTCTTTGGGAAACAAAAGTAAGAAATTGAAACGACTGAATGTAGAGTAGGATGAGACCATCCAAAGGTTAGAGAGAATGAGAGTTGCAAAATGTATCTGAAAAAAAAAAAATCACAACTATTCCTCATATGGGTTTAACACTTTAATGGTATTCAGTTCCATTTCCATCAGAAAGAGCTCGTGTGTACTAGGTCATCGCAAAAAATGTACAGAGTTCTCTGGTGTAAGCCTCTATAAGTTTCCTGGGTGTGTGTCTTGCAGGAAAATACCAGTCACAAAAGCATGTGCAACTGAAAAATTGTCTGCCTTCTTCTCTGGTATGCATTAAGCATAGATTGAACTGTGACAATAATCACCCCTGGCAAACAAAGAGCCAGGGAGAGAAGGTAATGGGAGCCTGCACTGTTCCTCTTTTCCCCAAGTCCAGCTCCAAGCTCCTCTGTGGGGCTCTGAGCAGCTTTGGAAAGCTTATATTCCTCCAGAGCAGATACTGCACCTTTGCCCAATGATCCTTAAGGGCCACATATGCTTAGGCTGTGCCTAGGACACAAATCATACAGAATCCCAACAGCTCTTTCTGAAAAATATCTTCATTTTCTTATTCTAAAAAATTGAGAGTATCTCTCATCATTTACCATGAGCACTTGTGAATTTTAACTATTAAGCTGCTTGTACCATATGAAAGGCTGAAAGAAAAAAAAGTTAAGCATCAACACTTTTTTGCACTGCACTTGCAGATAAAATTTTGTAACAAATAGAAAAAAGTTGTATTAAACGAAAAATATTAGTGTTAATAGGAAACATGCAAATAGGAGTGCCTGTGTACACGCACACTCACTTTCGCACACTTTCAATATATAGCCAAGAGAGAAGAGGAACATCTTGAAGTCATCCACTCTTCATCCACATGCAAAAGCTGCGGCTCAGCTGCTGCCCAGGTGCAAGTGTAACAGAAACTCCCTCTCCTGCACAGCAAATGAGCACAAACTCCCATCTCGGCATGAGGAGAAAAGATGCACCAAAGCACAAAGGGAAGAGGCAAAGATAAACCCATGCTTGCCTGCCAGCAGAGTTGATGGGAGGCTTTGAAATAAAGAGGTTTAGTAGAAGTCAGAATAACTGCATTTCAAGTAAAAAAAACAAACCATCAGGACACTCCTCAAGTATTGCATTTAAAAACCAATACAAATGAACCTATAATACCAGGCACTAGCCTTTGCATTTTTTTCCTTATCCAACGTTAAAAAACCATCCTTATAACTTCCTTTAGGGCACTTTGCTGGTAACCATCACGTTAAAGAGCAGGAGGCATTCCAAGCTCCCAACAGAAGCCTTCAGTGGCCACTATGTGTTGCTGCAGACCATCACCCGCACAGCTGCGGGAAGGAACCGCTTCGCACAGACTCAGCGCTCTGCCGTGAGCGGCCGGCTGGCTTTGCACACGCAGAAAGCCGCAGATCACTTCGTATTTAAAGCACAGCTTTTGTTGGAAGCGTTCGCACTTTTTGCCATTTAGTTCTAATTTCTGTGATTCTGTGATATGTTGGGGATAAACTACACACAAACTTCAACTGGCTTTACAAGTACTAATTCCAAGAAAAAACTTTCATCAGATTTGCTCATCATGATAATCAGGTCGCATTTAAAAAAAAAACCCAAAAAAACAAAACAACAAAAAAAAAAACAAAACAAAAAACCCCCAACAAAAACAACAAAAAAAACCCTTTATTCGCCCTTCAGTTTTTAATTGCTCTCAGCACAGCAACTTGATTTTTAGTCTCTACGGAGCCAGTGTCAATTTTCAGTCAACCAAATGACAACTGAGAAGCTTTCTGTTTGTGCTCAACACTGCAGCATCCTCCCACATGCAGACCCTGGAAGCTTATGAAAAGACCAATTAAATTTATATTATCCTCTCTTTTGTGCAGATGATGTATCAGTGACTAGTATTTTGTATCCAATGCAGACAAATACTTTTAACAAAAAAATACATCTTGAAAACAAAATATTTTTTTATTTCTTAACTTGCATTACCACTACAAAATCTCTAGGAGCAATGAAGTAGCAGAAAGCCTTAAGACAAAAGTAACCGCCTAATTAAAACAGAGGCTATGCTGTATCCTAGTAACCCAGTTATCCACAGGGAATCTCTTCATTGACACACATCCTTAACTGTGCCATGCTGACAAAGGAAAAATACCCTTGACTTAGCTTTAAGTTCTTCAGGTCAGCAGGCTCATTGCTCCAAAATCATATTACTTCATGGAATAAATGGCAGTCCCAACCTGCAACACCTAAAAGCAGCTCCTATGATAAGTTAATTCAGAAGACTTACATTACACAAAACACGATGAAAAAGCTGAAAAGATGAGATTTTTCACCTGGCATAGGTGAAAAATTTCATTCTGTACTAAACTCACAAAACAACTTCATTGCTCGAGGGCCGGACTGTAACAATATGCCTGTACATGCTTAATTTTTCAAACAGCTGTATATGCATAAGCAAATAATACTGAAAAGCTCTCACACAGTCAGATATGAAGGCATCTGGTGCTGCTCACGGCAAGTAAATCAGTGAGAATCTGTCAATGCATTTTCACACACAGAAAAAAAAAAAAGCAAAAAAAAAAAAAGCAGAACAGTCTCTACTACCCCAGCCTTTGGGGCTGAAAATGAGCACTTAGCAGGAGCTGAAAACATGAAAAAATAACATACCAAGAGATGAAACAGAGGTTCAAGCAGTACTCCCTTGAAGTAAAGGTTTTTAATAAGTTACCTAGGGTTTTTCTTTACACCGTGCAAGTGTTATTTGCCTTGAACTCACTTGGAAAAGGAGAGACCGCCGAAACAAGCCTTGTAATAGTATCACTAAAGAATACGAAAGATAAAACTTCTGCCCTAATTTATGCCAGTAGAAATTTGAGAAGACAATTCCCTGGAAAAATTACTAGGGATTAATAAGGTAATATAAGTATTATTTCAAATAAAGAAACCATACACACACAAATAGCCAAACCAAAACAATAGAACTAGAATTTTTTGCCCCTTCTCTATAGGCTGTCAAGCTTATGCATCCACCACACAACATATGCAAATTCAATGCAAATATCCTTACTAGAAATTCAGGAACTGCACTAGATTTAAGAATAATTATGATAGCAAGTACTATGGTTCCTTGTGCAAAATTTAGCAATTTATTCTGGTCTTTTTGTCATTGTCTCTTTAACAACATCCAAAACATGACAAGTAAAAAAACCCAATAATTGCAGTTGCTAGCATCTTAAGAGAAATGAAACTTGCCCAAAGCCTTTTCTTCCGTGTGTCCTTGATGCAATACAAGGCCTAATCACTGCTCTCAGAGCACTCTACTGGAAACGGGTTATCCTGACCTACTGCCATCTAAGCTTTCAGACCTGGGGCCAAGTTCATGAGTAACACAAATGAGTTCACCTCTACCTGCTCCAGCAAAGTTGCATCATATCTTCATGGAGCTGTGAGACCACAAGTTATAGGCCATAGAATAAACCCAAGATATTAAGGTGTGAGTTTTCGTTTTCTTGGTACTCTTAGTTGTCCAAGATGGGTGTGGCACTCCAAACTTAAGAGAAAGAAGCTGTGGATAGAGAAGTCTCAAAGTCCTGGTACTAAGACCAACCTGTAATAAGAACTTCAGTTTCTGCACGATCCTTGAAAACTCATGTAAGAACAGAAAACAAAAGAACAAGTAACTTGTTCATGAGAGTAACAGGAATAAATCAGAAAATGATCTGCTATAGGAAGCAAGGAATATATAACCAATCCAGAAAAAGAATCTAAGAGCATTTTTATTTGAAATATGCATAGGAGACCCAGAAAGTTAACAAACCAATGGTGAAGGACAGAGAATTATACAGGAAATGAAAGCACTGCATAATCCTATTTGCAGTCTGCTCACAGCATTCTTTACAACAATTTCTGTTCAGGAACATCACATAATACAACTTCCTAATTAACATAGTGAGAAATACACTACAAAGTCAACAACAAAAAGGATTGGCAAAGAACCTCCTCTTATCAAAACGTAACAAAAGACAAATGAGGAACAAGACCAACTTGTTGCCAATTAGCTCAGTTATTAACACCTTTCCCAACCATCTGGGGAAGAACAACCTCAGATATCAGTATAGGCTGGGGGCTGATCTGATAGAGAGCAGATCTGGGAAAAAGGCCTAGGGGTCCTGATGGACAAGAGGATTACCATGAGCCAACAATGAGCCTTTGTGGCCAAAAAAGGCCAATGGCATCCTGGGGTGCATTAAGAATAGTGTGGCCAGCAGGTCAAGGGAGGTTCTTCTCCCCCTCTACTCTGCATTGGTGAGACCCCACCTGGAATACTGTGTCCAGTTCTGGGCACCCCAGTTCAGAGAGCTACTGGAGAGAGTCAAGTGCAGGGCCACCAAGATGATTAAGAGAGTGGAGCATCTCCCTTATGAGGAGAGGCTGAAAGAGCCTGGGGCTCTTTAGCCTGGAGGAGACTGAGAGGGGAACCTCATCAATGTCTATAAATATGTTTAAGGTGTGTGTAGGGAGGATGGAGCCAGACTCTTCTCAATGTCAGCCAATGACAGGACAAGAGACAATGGGAGTAAGTTGGAGCACAAGAGGTTTAGGGTAAACACAAGGAAAAACTTGACACACAGTGACAGAGCTCTGGAATGGGCTGCCCATGGAGGTTGTGGAGTCTCCTTCTCTGGAGATATTCAAGACCTGCCTGGATGCGTTCCTGGGAGACTTAGTCTAAGAGATCCTGCTCTGGCAGGGGGGTTGGACTAGATGATCTTTTTAAGTCCCTTCCAACCCCTAACATTCTGTGATTCTGTGACTCCTAGTAGAGAGCAACTCAAACCTGTTTCAGAGCAACTGAGCATTAAAGAAACTGAACAACCACAGGACAGCCATGCAAGCCTTGGAGAAGATGCTTTTTTTTTATATAACTGAAATTTATTAGTAACATGAGAGAAAACACATTTTCTTTAAACCAATGATAAGAAATGGAGGTGGACACATGCAGATGATAGCTGAGTTCTGCCACATTCAGTGATAACAACTGCACACTTGTCACCTTGGCTGCCATAAAGCAAGCCATTACAATTGGACTTTTCAAGATCTTGCAATACAGCATCATGTTAGCTTGGCTGCAAACTGCTGCCAAAGAAAATGATGAAACTGAAGAGATGGTCTTTGTAAGTCCAGGACCTTTCTAGATCCTTCCACTCCCTGGGTCACCCCTTCACTTCACTGGCTCTACTGTGTAAGGTTGCATAAGGTTTCAACCTACCTCCATCACAGTTTAGTAAAGCCAGACACAGAGGAGTCAGTGAGGGGTTATAAACTACACATGCTAATTAAATACAGGCCTATAGGCACTACTACTCTAATCACAGATGGCACTGTTAAAGAAACTCTCCACTGTAAAAACCTGGGCCAGGATCAGAAGCTCCTCGGGTGAATTTCACATCTGGTTAAAACCATGCACATGGGAGAAAGCAACTGGGAAACAAGGTTAAGATATATTCTGTCTGCACAACCTCCCTGACAAAGATAGTAAACAAAAAAATATCCACTAACAGTAAACACTGATCTCATAAGAAGACTACAAGATTCTCTTGAATTCAGACTTTGGTACATTTCAAGATGATCTGATCTACATTTTAGGACAACCTCAAATTTTAATCAAGTGAAATTTTGATGTGTTCCTAAGTCAAACTCCTCAGGATAGGTACACAGCATTTTAGGAAGCTGAAACAGATACCGCTTATATTCTAAGCTGAATTTAAAGAGGGGCTTTTTGTTTATAAGCTTCAAACTATCTATTTAAATATTTTTAAATTGAACACAGTGAAGCAGACGACCTTTCTCATGTGGTATGCCTTAGGACAGCACACTAAATTTGGAAGCTGAAACAGCTACCCATTGGATTCTAAATTGAATTCAGAAGTTGAGGGTTTGATGTCATCAATAACAACCTTCCCACTTGAAAGACATCCCTGCACAGAAACTGGGGCTGCCAGTCTGAATGGGGCTGCCAGTGTTCTCCACAAGGTACCACATATTTGGAGCACCTCCCATCCCTTTCCAAAGTACTCCAAAAGGAAGGAATTAATTCAGTTATATCTGTAGTAAGGCAAAAGGCAGATCAATAGGTAAGCAAGAGTTCAGTTTCATTTGGAATCATGACACGAGTTCCAAGAATAAAAACACAAATTAGAGGCAAGGCTGATGCACATTTTTCACCTTTTTTTTTTTTTTGCTTATAAATGCAATCTTAAGAAATTTACTATTTCTATTTACTATTTTCAGAATTATTTTGAACCCATTTCACACCAGATAGGAAGGAAAAAGATACGCTAACCTTTTCTACTAAGTTATCAGTTACTTGAGATGGAATACTTACAATGTACATGAATGCTGTTTGTTATGTCCCTTTACAAAGCTGGAAAAATTCATTCTTGCCTTAAAGTGTTTGCCAGAGGTATTAGGTATAACCAGATCTACGCTTAAGAGCCAACCCCAAATCCTTTATGCTGGGATACTTTCCCTTTCATGGGTGGAAGAGATGAAGATCTAGGTTGACAGTTAATGTATTTTTCTTCGAATATCCTAATCCCAGGAGATAACATTACTCATCATTAAATATATGTCCATATTTTAGAAATCACAGGAGAAGCATCATGATAAAACAGTCCAAGTGAAAATTTTGTAAGCAACTGCCTCAAAAGCTGTTCAATTATAAAAAAAATATAATTCCGTCAAGAGGAAAGACTTTCCTATGGAATAGAACAACTCTCAGTAAAAGAGGATAAAGTCTTCTGTATCAAGCTGATTTCAATTATTTAAGAGGCTGCATCATGCATATGGCTATTTTCTTCCCTTGCAACAGCTTGGGTCATGCTGCTTAAGTGCTGGAAATCAAAAAGGGCCAGTGTTTCTGAATCAGGTCACAACACAGATACTTTGTACTCCTTTGCCATGTAGAACCAAACTAGTATAAAATTTTTATCTATGATAAAGGAAAAGCAGGTCAGTCTTAACACAAGTTAGGAGCTACAGTTTCTCACCCTGTGGTTTCAAACCCCCCTCCAATCAACACTCACTTGGGAATGGACTTCTAGCCTAATTATCTCTGTGATATTCCTACACTCCCACTTACAACTCTTCTTGTTACAAGCTGACATAATACGAGACTGGCATAAGTACAATTACAACAGAACGATGACATCAATTCTCCATGTCTCGGACAGAAAAAAACCCAACCTCTTGGGGGAGGGTTGCTTCACACCAAACAGCTATAAAAATAAGAAAAGTAATTAAAATGTTTTTTAGAAGTAATTATGGAAACAGGGAAATTTCTATTTTCTTTTTAAGGGCACTGGATGGGTCTTAAAAAGGTGAAGAGATTATTTGGGAATACATAAACTTGATTACTCTTCAGTTTTAACCTTACACAGGTATCCACACATCTATAAAGTGTTGCTGTTTTAAACTCAGCAACTTAGTTTCTCTGCATTATGCTATAACTGCCTATTCAGTACTTTAACTAACATTGGTCTCATCGAGGAAAAGAGTGATACAGAAAGAACATGTTAATTAAAATGAAAAGAAAATGCACTGGGAATATGATAGTTTGAGCTTTGCTCTCAAGTGCACTATATTTAAACACTTCCATTTGCAATGATCTAAGTCTTACTCAACCTTTGGAATAAGATTGTCTTTTCCATGCAGACTTTTTCCTGCAGGACCAAGGTTATATGGCACCCAGCACTGTGGTACAACTTCACTTAGCCCCTTCAGGGCAGTCCTGTGCAAAGCACTTTGACTGCTGCACGAAAAAGAGAGCTCCTTGCACAGCTGAGAGAAGGTATATGAAGCAGGTTACTTGTCTCATGCTGTGACATTTAAAAAAAAAGTTGTGTGTGTGACTTTGTGTCTGGATTTGGATACTGTACTTAAAAACATGGTCTAATTATCAAGAATCTGAACAAGAATACAAGAATGGACAGAGGTTCTTTAATGAGGAAACAACTCAGATAAAGTTGGGATTAATCTTCCTATAGGAAAAATAATTACAGGGGAAGGTAAGGTATAGAACATATATAAATGTTTTTAAGCACATGTAAAGTTATAGCAAAGAGGAACATGCTTTCCCACAGCTATACTGGACAGCTTAGGAGTCCCAATAGCCACTGGGATTCATTTTCCAAAGGTCAATGTTTCTTTATACTGAAAGGATTGCTCCAGATGGTCCAGTAGTCTCCATCATTGAACATCTTTAAGAGCAGTTTAAACAACCACATCAGGAATTATAATTACAGCTGATTCTTTCTTTGAGGCTTTGAGACTCCTTTCAGACCTATTTCTTCTGATCCAGACTGTTCAGACACACTGTAGAGGGAAATCAATGTCACATGTTCAAAAAAACATTGCAGAGCTAAACCTTCTGTGCAGTCTCTCATACAGAAAAGCTGTTTTAAAGAAAAAACAATGAGCTATGTTTACAAATATAAAAACTTTCCTGCTACTTGAGAGAGGAATTTATCCAGGATCTGTTAAATTAAAAATGTTAGCTTATATAGTGTGAATTGTCACCATAAATGAGTTTGCCAAGGAATGTGTCAACTAAAATGCTTAAAGGTGTGTACAGCAGGGACCGTAATCAGTGATTATCCAGAATTCCCTAATTCTAACTAACAATTACTTGTCAATGGATAGTAAGCAAAGTGCACACTCCTCTCTTTAAGAGCAACAGATCATGTTCTGTATTCAACCGGATAAAAGCATATACAAACAACTTCACACTCAGAGGACGAGCAGTAAAAGGGACCAGTGTTTGAAAGCAGTACGCGTACGACTTCGTCACCAGTTGTGCATCCCCTGCGGTGAATGTGTTATTTACAGTATTTCCAAACAACCACAGAACTCATTACAGAAGCACAACTTGTTTAGCTATGCTGTCAGGGACCTTTCTCAAGTGAGGCAAGCCTCCAAGTCCTTTCTCTTGCCTTCCAGCACTCTCCATTCCCTTTCAAAGGCTAGACTGTTCAGTCCTTGATTACAATTGCAGTAAACGTCAAACATTCTGAAAGCCTCAAATGAACAGGGTAGTATTTTCAGCTGTAAGCAAAACGCAGTCAATATTCAGATCCCAAAAATCTGTTGCCACATCTTCACACCAGCATAAGAAAGGAGGAAAAAGATACTGTTTCTAAGCTACTTCCACAAACATTTTAAAAAGCACTGCAAGTACAGATGCCTGTACAACTGCAGTGTGAAAGATCACAGACACACACCACTTTTTATTTCATGAGGGTATTTCACCCTCTCTTTCCCTACCCTGCTGCTTCCCACAATACCTCCAATAAAGGACAAAACCAAAGTAATGAAAAATATATTCTAAGCTGCACTGGACTCCTACAGCTAACAGAAGTTTCTTCAACAACCTAGGCTGTGGTTATCCTCAGCTGCACTTCAAGACCTACTTGGGGCTTCAAAACTAAATACATTTTTATGAACTAGTGCTGCCCGGTTATCTAAGATTAAGAGCAAAGTAGGACAGTTCCTGCTGATGTGGACTGCTTTAAATTCCTATCACTGCTGACAACAATTGTGTGAGAGAAAGCTGTGAGTGTATACTGCATACTAGACTGAAAAATTTCCCCAAATTTATATGACACTTCCACCTGAAGAAGCTCAGATGAGAAATGGGTACAGACAGTTATGCTTCTTTGCTGCAGGGTCAAGGCTCTGGTGCCTGCAGCAGTGCTGGATATTTCAGCTTAAGTTAGGAAGGCAAAAGAGGCTGCTCTTTATATGGAAATAAGAAGAAAATCTGTATCCGCCTTGCTGTTAGAGATAGAGCTGTTCCAACACAGCCATCCTAGGATCAAAAAAAAAGTAGTTTGCCTCTCCTAGTACACGTTGCCACCTGACAGGCAGAAGAGTTAAAAGTAGGAACTCTTGGTGATGCTTCTGGTTATAAAGGTGATTGGTATTTTGTTCTCACTTCCTGTACAAGCCCCTAGCAGAGATTCAGACTGCACACCTTGGCAGCACCTGCTCCATGACATCATGCTTCATAAAAATAGCAGTGAGTCCTGGTAGAAGCATTGCCTCGGACATAATGTTTTAAGTTAAGTTTATTTTTAATTACTGAAAATAGACCCAAAATATTTTTTTCCTCTAGCTCCTTACTCTTCTTCCTTGCAAAATTTACTACATGACAACACTTCTACTTGAGATGATCTTAGATTTTATTCATTCACAAACACATTAATTCTTTTTTAATTAAATTTAAAAAGAACCCAAACACCTAAAAGCATATGGACATATGAACTTCCTACAGAAGTAACACTGAGATTAGTTCCAGTGACACTTTCCATTTTGGACCATCAGATCACCGATTCATTTAACCCACATGTGGTTTTGCTTATTATCTCACCAAATGAATGACTTAAAAAAAGTTTAAAATACTGACTGACTCAGTATAAATCTCAGCTAAGAGATGTAAGACACAGTGCTCCCATCCAAGAATTTTTTTAAAAATACATAGACAGGTCTATTATACATTTCAAACCACAACCTGCTCAATAAACAAAAAACATACAAAAAAAAAAAAAAAGGTTTATCAGCACAGCTATTCACAAAGCCCAAAAACCACAGTCACCTTCACAGGCAGCTAAGTCACGAAAGCACCCATTATAAGCTTTCTTGAAACTCTCAAAGTCCAGGCATCCCTGTAATTACTTCTGTAATCTTCTTATGTGCTCAAAAGTCTCTGCTAACACTAGTCATAAAAACACCAATCCACCACTTTCACATATCTTGCAGAACTAATTCTAAAAACAATAACCACACTTTGTGGTAAATGACCAGTTATCCTTTTATGGGATTGAAGAAAAGCATTGCAAATCCCACATAGGCCCTGCAGCTGGTGGTTCCAGTTTCCATGCCCAGAGTCATGGGATGTGTCTCCCTGTTTACAAGTTCTCTGAAATGTCACATTACACAAACTAAGATAAAAACAAATGGAAGGTGACTCATGCCATCAAAATATAAACAATTAAAGGTCTGAAAATAATCAGGTGAAAAGAAACATATATATAAATATTAATATTATGTATGTATTAGATCTGATATATACATATACAAAGTATATAGTAAGTATATAATAAGATATCTACGTTCTAGATCAGTTCTAAGGGTTCTCCCTCCCACACAGCTGAGCTTAAAGCTTTGGTATTCTCCTAGTTTCACAGCCTGAGTCCTAGTTGTAATTTCAGTAATATCTTTCTCAGATTGTCTTTACACAACAGATCAAAATACAGGGAATCACATAATGCTCATATACACTCTATGATTTAATGGAGTCCTAAATGCTCACCTCTCTCTTCTCCTTCCAGTTTCCCAATTCTCAGTCATCAATTTAAATCAAGATGATAATCTTAATGTTCTTGTGATGATACATAACCACCTGACCAGCTTTAAAAATTCTAAGGTCTTTGGGTATAGTAGGTGAAATTACCACCTTAAGGAAGGCTATGAGAAAAACATCCAGAAATCATGAGGACAGGCATGTGAACAAAGCATGCTGTTCCTCATATCAGTAGAAGGCAGCAGTGGAAAAGACTTTGTGGAGTGTGACTCCAAGCCCAGTCCTTGGGAGACATCACAGCAGCCTCCTTTGCAGATCTGCTCCTACCAGCTGCCATACTTCCGTACAAACTGTAACCTAAGACACTATATGAAGACTGATTTCTTGATCATGGAATACATTATTCTGCATTCTGTCCTCTCCAGTAACTTCTGAATGCAATGGCCAATGAAAAATATATTCAACAGAAGTCTAGAAACTTAAAAATAATCAGTTCCACTCATATTTCATGAACATAAGCATCTGAGATGAGGAAAAAAGTATAAATTAATCATTCATCTGCCCTTCTCTCCACTGAGTGAGGCTCAGGCAGAACTCAGCTTTTAACATGCCTTTTGGGAGCAGCTGGCTAGCAAGCATACATCCACTTAAATATGCACAGCTCCAGACATAGCACCATACATACTGCTGCTTGACCAGTACAAATATCTTTTTGACATTGATCTGCTGTTACTGCCCTCGTTGGACAGAAATGGAGGGGGAAGAGCGAATAGGATACTATTATCCAGACACAGGGGTTCATAAATTCTGCTTATCACAGAAAGAACGTATTTTAAGACCAAGTTGCCCCTCCATCCATGCACCTGGTTCTGTTCGGTGCAGAAATTTCAAAATCCACCAAGTGTCATGGTGTAAGCCCATGTAGCTGGAAACAAAGTGTCATGCTAGCCTGATCTGGTGGGACAGTGAGGACAGAATAGTCTTGAGGCTCAAGACAAAAACAGCGACTCACTGATTATGGTCATATGCAAAAGACAGACTCGACTTGGAGAAACAAAATCAACACTGATTTATCAGTTGAATCAGAGCATGACAGTGATAAATACAACTGGATCTTGAAAAAAGAAAACACACACAAACGAAAACAACAAACAAACAAAAAACAAAAAAAGCAAACCACACCCCACACTTGCCCCTACTTCTCCCTTCTTCCCAGACCCAGCTCTGCTCCCAGTTCTCCACCTTCCCTCCCAGCAGTGCTGGGGTGCGAGGAATGGGGTTTGGGGTCAGTCCATTTCATGTTGTTTCTGCCACTCCTTCCTCCTCAGGGTGACACAGTCCTCCCCTCTGGCAATGTGACACCCCTCCCCTGGAAAACAGGCCTCCATGAATCAATGTGGGTCCCTTCTGCAGGCTACAGCCCTACCAGCAATGGAGTGCTCCAGTTCATACTTCCCTCAGAGTCCTGGCCTTCTTTGGGAACGATCACCTGCTTCAGCACCACAAAGGGGATTCTGTCCCATTGTCAATCTCTAAGAGCTCAGCCTGTTATCTCACCAAGGGTGGAAGGAGAATGGCTGCTCCAGAAAATGTATCCTTGTTTGAAGTTACTTCTGCATATGGATTGAACAGATACTTTCAGATGCAAATCTCAACCTGTCCAATTGCGATGTCCAACACAAACAGAAGACAGAGCTTATTCACCCCTGTGAGAAGGGAGACAATCACGTTTTCTTCAGGCAATTAATTAGGCTCAGCAGTCCTCATCAGAGAGTTGTCATTTCTGGATACTTAAAGCAGCATTATGTTATTTCATATTTGGAGGTTACTCCACTTAGCCTCTAAGGATCAGAAATTTTACTCTTATTTCCAAGCCATAATCTGAATTTGTGCACAATCTATCATGGGATCTAGATAAATAGATCAAGCAGGACAGATATGGCCTACAGGTGGGGTGCTCAGCTTTCCTGCTTATGCTACATTCTAGCTCAGTAACTCAAATACATGCAGGTTACACTATAGAACTGAGACAGTTTTGAGGACAGAACTCTAAAATCTATAGGTGATTTTCCCAAATCAAGTCACTGTACATGCAAGAGGTTTATATGGGAGCTACATAAAAACAGAAGAACCATAATCATTTTATCCATGTCAGGTCAGAACCCAGGCTGTCAATACACTATGTAGTAAAACTAAATTAACCCTTGGAGAGAATGTGCCAAGACAGGGGAAAAAGCAATACAAACCCCTAGTACAAATAGGTTTAAAAAAAGAATTTTAATATAAAACAAGGCATTACAATGAAAAGTTATATAAACCATTCTAAATCAGCCTATTATATTATCTAATTACTCAGAAAAATATGCTGGTACAGTATTATGACTAAGAAGGGTAATGATCTTTTCTGTGTCCCAAAAAATGTAGGATTTGGCAGTCATCAGTTGCATGCCAGCTTTAAGTGAACTTTGATTAGCACTGAATCTAAGAATCCCATTGTGGTGAACCTTCCATCCCCTTCATCCCACCAGTAATTTAATTCCCATATGGATTAGAACGGCTAATGAACTGAACAGCTGCATAGAGTTAATTTCCACAGTCTCATTGCATGCATGTTTCTTAGGTTTCTTCCTATCTGTGCAAGGACATTTCTGTCAGAGGAGGAGTAAAAGGCTGAAGAAAATGAGAAAGTCAGAATTTGTCTGTTGCACATCAGTGTAGTAATAAATTAAACTATGTGAAAATCTATTTATATGTTGAACAGAATAGCCACAAGAATCAGACAAAAAAACTTCTACATCTAATTTTCTGCTGTTTGAACTATTGAAATAAAAACTAATTATTTTGCATTACTAACAGTTTATTACTTAAGTTTTTATTTTAAACATATGAAGGAAGTTTATATTCTTTACAGAAGTCCCTATCACTGCTTAAAAGCAGGTTAATACCTTACTTAATACCAGCATTATCGTAACATTTTTTAAAAATGTTAGAAAAACTCCATACATCTCAACTGCAGCAGCTTAAAGTCACACATGTGGCCAGAAAAATGAAGCCACTAATTCCTTCACAAGAGAGAACAAGGAGTGAAGAGTGAGACCGAACACAACGAAGAAGTCAAGGAAAAAGATGCTGCTTTTACAGTGTCTTGGAGCAGCAATGTTAAGTTGAAATCCCAGGAGAGACTAGAACTGAAGAGATGCTCTATTGTCATTTAATTATGTAGATGATTAGCTAGCTAAACACATTTTTTGGCTTGATATTTGTCCAATAACTCAAAACATCAAAGAAAAATTGGAAGTATCTTCTTGCTTATTTCCTTACGCACAGAAAAGTCTAAAAGACATGCAAGAGGAGATGGAGAGGAAATGTCACAAAATATTTATTGAGGTGCCATGGAGGGAAACACTGGAGCACTGAAAATACAATAAATGTTAAGTTTGAAAGTGAACAGCATTCCAGATGACAGGACACCAGGACCAGTCTGGCTAGGCTCAGTTATGAATGTGAAACAAGCACAAATGGTGCTTCACTGATTAAAAGCATCTTAATCTCAATAAGCCTCCTTCTTTTGCATTTTATTTCAGAAATGAAGAAAAGAGATGAGTGGTCTTTGATCTATTTGAGGCTATATTTACTCCTGATATACTTTTTCCATTCTGGTACTCAGCTTTTTTAAAAAAAATAAAAAAATAAAAAAAAAAAGGTTCACCACTTAGTACAATTAAACAGCAAGTTCGACTTGTGCTGGGTGATCTACAGGGCCCCTCAAAGTCAATTTAACTACTAGAAACTTTCAGACCTTTCGAAATAGACTTTTAATGCCCCATCTTCGAGAGTACCTACGATACACAGGAAGAATAAATGCAATTATTTCAGGAAAATTGTTTAAAAGGTAGTAAGCATGTCCAGAGTTAAACTATGCAGATGAGCAGCCTACAAACAGCACAGAATTAGTAAAAGCAGAACATTTTTACTGGATTAGTGGGATGTACTGGGTCAGTGAGGAGTCCAAAATGTACAAGAACCACTGAAAAAGAAGAGATTGGCAATAGTCAGAGCACTGGAAGGAAGAAGTCAAGTGAGATGTCTCCCTGTTTCAACAGCAGCAAACAGTTCAGTCAGCTCATCATCCTAAGCATCAAGAACTGAGAAAAAAAAACAACCAACATTAAAAGGGTAAATTGAGGCAAGTTTCAGACTAAGTAGTTGAGGAGACAGAAACCTATCTTATGCTGTCTAGATTATGCTCTACCTCTAGAGATACACAAGTAATATCTGATCTTAATAGTAGTAAAACTGAGTTATTGGTAGCAAATGCTTTAAAAGTAAATTAAGTATTAAATTTGGTCTCCCTTTTGCTTTCTTCCATATGCTATCAACATAAATGTAAACATCCTAATCACTGAGTATAGTTTATTTTGGAGGAGATTTTTGTTTAAAAATAAATCACTGACATCACCCTGACGCTTATCAGGACCTTCAGAAGAGTAAAACAATATCTGGCCTTCACAATGAGGAAAAAAACTGGGGAAAACTAGTTGGCTTCAAAATACTGGAACTGGATTTTCCATGAATGTGTAATTTTGGGTTTGGGGTTTTTTTTAATAAGGATTGGGGGATGTGTAAACCATCTGTAAAAATCTAGTGTGTTTTTCTAGAAGGCAGTTTTGATTAATTGTGCAGTCTTTTGGTTTTGCTTTTAAAAATAATAAGACCTATGCTTTATATACTTGTATGTCAACATATACACCTCTAACTAAATTCTGCCAATTGAAGTGCTTCATGCTTCACTACTGACCTGGTTCCAAACACTGCTATATCACAGTATCTTCCTGCAGCTCTCAAGTCAGGCATGAAGACTCCGCATCACTTACAATTTGCTGGCTTCTAAGCAAAGATTTGAACCCCGGCCCTCAGGGTTATCTTGGCTAATTTACCAAGTCTGACTGAGAGTTCACCAAGTATGAGTCTGCTTTCAGGAACACAGCTTTGAAGTTCATTAGAATAACTCAAACCCATAAAACCAGTAGATTTATCAGCACCTTGGAATGAAAGCTTTAGAATAAAAGAATGTAATGAATAAATATCTATGCATTTTGTCACTTGCAACTCTCATTACTCCTAGGTCCCTAAACTTGACATCTTCCGGAAGCACCAAGAAACCTTGCCCTTTCTCTCTTTCTCTGTGTATCACCATCCTCTCTTCAGAATGCTCTCCCCATTCTGCAACTACAAACTCTTATAACTCTGAAAGGGAGCAACATCCTAGTTTGGAGGATGCCAGATCATTACAGCTTCTCCCAGCAGCTGATGACGTAGAAAGTGTCATTTTATCTTCTCTAAGGCAAAGCTCCTACAAATACTCATCTTGACCACCATTTCCTTTTCTAGCCCTTCCAGAGTCTAATGCCATTATATGGCACTGCATAGTAAAACACAAGGTCAGAGCTGAGTAATTAAAAAATAACACAGACTTTTTTTATCCAGTTTGTTGCAAGTATCCCCATAGGGCTGAGAAATCTTCAAGACAGAAGTACCATACGGGCTGCTGTAAATCCAGATTAAGTTCAGTACGTTCTACTTTTAATGTTTTGTAAATTGTGTTTTATTTTAGTTCCCCTTGTTCTCCATACTTATTGAAAACATAAAAGTAAATATTAAACAACTATTCACTGTTATTTATAAAAGCTGTAACTCATGGTAGAACAGTATGTTAAATCCTTAAGAGCTTAAAAGATCACTTCATCTAATTCTTTTTCCCTCCTCCTGTAAAATGTAATCATGACACGGTATCACAATGTAACAGCTATATTGGTGATGCTTTCAGATGTAATCCCTAAGACCTCTTAAAAACTACGTATTTTTGCCTTTATAGCCTCCCACCTCACTTTAAAGGGAGAACGGGAACAAAAGGAGAGAAGCCTTAAACCTTGAGATCCACCTGACACTCCCCCCGGCCAGCCTCATTACTATTCCACATGGGCAAGCGCAGATCATTTTAAATCCAAGATAGTCACAGCTTAGATGTACTCACCTGTATTCATCTAGATGTTCAATGATGCAGCATTTCTTCATTTGCAACATCTTGTTAGCTTTGTAACACGAGGCTATTATTTATTTTTTTTTATCCCGTTAAAGGGCCTTTTATTACATTACTCTTAAGCTGATAAAGAGCTTCCAGAAGTCTTGCAAAAAAGCAAAAAAAAAAAACCAACACCCTTGATTATCACAGTAAAGAATATTCTGAGTACGTTTACGTATCTCCAATGAATATATAAAATGTTGTTCACTTAAGTAATAAGTAACGTTTATCAAACTCAAGTCATTCAGTTGAGGATACATAAAAATCTGAATGTACCATACACACACCTTGTTACCACTTCATTAAGTCTGCAATACTTTTTATTAAAAAGATCTAATGATTAGTGACTCAGAGACGGAGCAAGCACCACTGCACTTCCAGAAGACACATGAATCACTGCATGGAGCACGAATGTGTTTCCCCAGGAGCCAATGAAGGTAGAGGCTGACTGCTGTTCTCTAGCTACGAGATTATTTCATGAATCTACAATATTACTTTGATATTCACCCAGTCCAAAGAGCTTTGCTTTCCACAGACAGGTATAATTTACATTTCCTAGCATCACATGTTTAGAGACCCACCAACCTGGCATTTTCCAAGCCCCTTCTATCCTCTAGAACTGAAATCTTAAAAATAGGAATAAGAACATGAGGAGCATTTTGTTTCTTCATTTTTAGGTAGTCATGTATGTTGAAGAATGAAACAGTAAGAGAACTATACAATGAGAAGCACATGTTATTTCAGAAAATGTTTTAAGTTTAGAAAAAACCTGCAAACATACAACAAAACTCATGCTATACTTGAACTCCACATGTAAGGTCTTTGTTTAGTCAGCAGTCTTTTAGTACATGAAATTCACTTCTACTCCTTTCCCTTCATCAAGGGTTTGCATAACCAGATGTTCTTATACACTGCAGTTTACAGCTGCCCCATATGGAACAGCAACAATAAATATGTATAACTATGGAAACCAAAGCAAAGGTCAGAAGAAAAAGTCAGAAGTTTAGTAACCTGATGCCACAGTTCTTCTAAGTTACTGAGCCTACATCTTTCCCCAATGAACCTAATTACGAAATATGTCAAACACATTTTGCATCCAAATGCTTGTCTCTATATTCTTAAAACCTGATGAATGCTTGCTTTTTACTTAGAGAAAAGTAATTTGCATTAAGATTTACCTTATTCCTAAGAGTTGACAAATGGTTTCTGACAGAAACAAAATACACTGAACACCCACTGTATTCAAGAAGTTAGTGGTACATCTCAAAACTTGCATCTGTGATTGTTCCAGATCATACTGAGCTCCAGTGTCCATTAAATAATCCTATGGTGATGAAGCCCATATAGCCAGGGCTTCAGAGAATAAATATCACCTGCTTTTTCTTTTCCAAACCATCTCCCCCTTTTGCTTAGTGAACAAAAAGCAATTACTAGCACCAATAGTTCAATAATGCTACAAATATAAGATCTCTTACCTTGAAAGTTACAAGAAATATTAAATAGAGTATTTGCACATCACTACATTATCTTTTAGTGAGAAACAAAAGTACAACACACCTGCAAAAGCACATTCAGCTGGATGGTTGATTTACGAAGCCCACCAAACCTGTCAGTTATCCTAAACTGAAAAAGGATCTAATTTGTGCCTTCAGGAACACATACAAACTCCTTTTCTTGCTACTGGCAAAAGATGAAATCAAGATAAGTGTTTGAGCACAAAAATATTTTGCTCTTAGCTGTTCTTCCTTCCACGATTAAGAAAAAAAATGCAAACCCCAACTCCATTTTACCCCTAAATTCAGCATTCTCTCCTCCAATATACAGCCTTTCAGACTGGGTCACAGGTAAATAACAGGCATGGCTTACAATTTCAAAAGGAGGACTGTCAAATACTGTGTAGCTGAAATTACAAAATATTTTCTTTTCAGCAAAACCATAGTTGACTGCTCTGGCACACATTACAGAATTAGCAAATAGCTAATAGAGTAAGGCTTTTAAATTCAGAAACCAATAAGGCAATTAAGCTACTTAACATAAAAATCAAGCATTTTCAGAGAAGTGCCACCCAAATGAATGACAAACTTTAAACACTGGAGTTCTTCTTACAAAAATAAGGTTGGGGCACAAAGGCAAAGTTTAAATATTTAATTTAGACTGATCTGTAAGTCATTAATTTTTTATTTATGTAAATCTGCAATTCAGAAAGAGCTAGACAGCAATGCAACCCATTCTGGATGAAAGCAGGGTGAGTGTCGCCAACACAGAATGGGAAATAACCCATCTCCTCCAAACAACATCACCAGCTTTTTACATAGACATCTGAGGCCATGACAGTCAGAACTGCATCTGCTCATAATTTTGCTCACTATTCCAAAAATGCAGCTTGATCACATATCTGGAATATACAATTGCAGCATCAATTTACAATAAAATTATTCCTAAGAATACGCTGTGTTTTGAGAATGCCACAGGCAATCAGAAGCTACTTTGCACTCAGGCCTTGTCAATGGTGACAGAGCATCACTCATCCAAAGCCAACACACCAAGAAGTAGAGACATTAATATTAAGAGAAATAATCACATACGCATTTCTATATGCAGGGTAAGACAAAGGTTTTAGCTGCTAGCTGTTCTAAAACTTGAAGCAGTCCTCCTAAAGCAACTAAGGTTTATTAAACCAGCAAACATGTAAAAGAGAAAATTCTAACCTCTTCCAAGTCCAGACAGTATTAAAAGCAATTTATTTTTCTATTTTCATTTGTAATAATTCTTAAATTATTTCTGCTGAAATTATGTATTTAAAACTTAAGTCAGCCTTGCTAAGGAACTCAGTTTATGTGCCATTTCCAGCAAAACCCAGAAGTGACATGTGTCTAAGAACTCAAAACGGAAGCATTTCAACTAGGCGAGAAGAATGTATGTCCACAATGCCATTTCAGAGGAAGCATCTCACAGAGAACATGCTACATCTGCACGTCTCTAAGTGTTGTCTGGTCAATCTTCCTCCTTCCAGCACTGTAGACATGTGAGTAGCCCAGGGCCTGGAGTAAAAACTGTTCAGTGGTGGAAGTATGGATAATAAGAAACAAAGGGAAAAGGAACAGTGAGGACCTCTGCAAGTGTTCCTGAAAGGGTGAGGGGAAGTGCTGCAGTCCAGCAAACTCAACTTCCAATCCACAATCCAGTCAGATCACCCAATGATCCTTTCCAAAGGGAAAGGCATCAACTCCATCAACAGGGGTTCAGGAGGTCTGCAGACTTGGAACCGAGCACCAGGACCATCCACCAGGCACACAGGGTACTGATGTTTGTACAGCAGGGACTCAGGGGGGGGAGCTTGGTTGCTGTGGGGCACCTGTGTGCTGAGGAGGCTCCAGGGCCTGGTAAAATTCAAGAGATATGAAAAAAAAGAGATCTCATGTCAACTGGAAAAAACTACATGTTGCCTTAGAGCCACAATGAAAGAGTACATGCAGTGTATACTTGATACGAACAACCTGCACCATGGTCAAGTTTAGTAGAGAGTGGAGGTGGACAGAGCTGACCTGGCAGTGATGCTGATGAAGCAGGACCTCCCCTCCTCCTTCCTGGAATGGAAGCTTAAAGTCTTTTTTTTTTTTTTTTTTAATTTTCCAATGTCCACTATTCCTTATGTTCCTTTCTAACCATCTTAAGAGAGGCCCATAAAAGAAAGACAGACATAAGGAAAGAGGGGAAACAAAATTCTTTAACTAGACACAAATCAAAAAAGTTCAAGTACAATGAGGGTCAACATAAAGAAAAAGGAGCTGTAAAGAAGTCCACGTTTCTGTAACGTCTTCATCAAGAGTTTTTCAAAGGCTAAAATCTCCACCAAAATAACAGCTTACAAAGTATTAATTAAAGGTAAACATTCATCCCAGTGAAAAATATTAAACACAATTTTATGAAGCAGTCTTGTTTAATGTTTAGCTACTCCATTTATTACCAGATTCATTTCATATCCCAAACATCATCTCTCAACAAAGCAGAAAGAAATCCACATTGACAAGTAAACATTTAAAAGCAAATTAAATACAGTTTATTTCAAAGCATTTTCTGAGGAATGAAAAGTTAATGGAATGGAAACACAGCTTCTATATCCTGTGGGGAGAGGGCTACACTGGGAAGGAGGAGGATGGGAATGGATCCCACAGCAGGTGTTAAATCCCATTTCAAATCACACAATTTCTGACAGATACATTTTAAAAAGTTCTAGTAAATTCAGTTTAAGAATGCCTTTTATTTTTTTCAGATTTAAGAGATTTTTATAGTCTGAAGTCTTCTATGGAGAAAGCTCTTGAGAGACTGCAGCAGTGTAACTAACAGTATCATGGGAGGAGAAGGAACAACAAAAGCATCTCTGAGAGGTATTCTAACTAAAACTAAAAAAGTGAAACTAAAAAAAGCAGGGTGTCTGTGATAACTTTTAGAACCAAATCTTTTACATTTTTAAGGCTACTTTTTACATAGTCAAAGTAAACAAAAGTTTTAAAGGCAAGAATTTCTCATGGGGACAATGAATTGTTTAAATTAATGAAAATTTGCTATACACACACTTAAATACGTAGACGCCTGTATACATACATAGGGAGAAATAGCTACACAAATCAAAGTCATCAGAACAGATCAAAACAGTCTTTGATAATTAAGGCTTGAATAACTTTTAATAATAAGAATGACTACTGTTGGGGATCCTATCTTGGAGAAGTTTTGATTGGGGCTAAGTCATTAGGTACTTGCTAATAGATTTTCAGTTTTATTTATGAACTCAGAACTACAACAGGACATGTGGATCCTACTGCTGAGCCAGGTGACCTGATTTATTTTCTACTCTATATGGGCCTGCCACCCACTGAAAACAGAAAAATATAGGACAGCTTTTTAAAGTTCAACTGGACAAGAGTGGACATTTTGCCTTGAAAACAGAATTCTGAAAGCTAGAATAATGTTGTTCATGGAAGTTGGGTTTTTCAAACTCTTTATATCAGTGTTTAAAAACCAAGTTGTGTCAAAACTGAAAAGTTATTTGAATCATTTACCATGTCTTCCAAAAACTAACTTTGTCCCTGAAGGGTAGCAAAATTTCCCTGATTAGTCAGACATATGAGTTTCAAATTTAAGTTCAATAATACTAAAAATCATATGAAGTCATCTATGCCAAATGGAACAATTAATAAAATAAGCAATATTTTCCCTAAAGTATTAGCCACTATCACACTGAATGAAGTTAAGACATCATCATATCTGAGGAGCAATTTGGAGGAAAAGATGAAAATTCTGATCATTCCTGAATTCTGAAAATTCCCCACCAGCCACAGCTTTGGAAGGGGGAAGATCAGCCTTTTCTGCTCAGAACAGTAACGTGTTGTTTGCAATGGGGAATGCCTCATTCTCCATTGTGTCTGTTTCCAAACAGGGGCACTGCTGATTTATAATAGTTACCCGTTTTCTGAATGATCACCCAAGCACAGTGTTTAGCCTTTTTCTTCTTTAATTCTTTATTATGGTACAAACCCAGATTTGATCATGGTGAATAGTAAAACATAGTATGTTAAAAAAGTAGAACACAAGCATTGAGAAACTATACAAGGTAACCCTCTTTTCCTCCAAGACTTAAAAGATGGTTATTTTACATTTTGGGGTTTTGCCTGCAAATGTATTTCCAAGCATTTAGCTGCTAATATAAATGAACTCACAAAAAAATTCCACAACACTGCTCAGTTGCTACAAAAGCCATCCTGCCTCTTTCAGCCCCAGCTTTCACCACAGATATGTCAAACAACTTCAGTGAACTGAGTGCTGCTTATCTCTTCCTTCCTCACTACGACGATTTAAAAGCACAATAGAAACAATACTTGATTGAATCATCTCTTCGCTGAAACCATAACAACATTAAAGAACACGCAAACAAAACTTAAGAGGGCTTCAATTCACCTCTGACCCTGTAACACTATTGTTCTTTGTGCTTATAAAAGCTATTGTATTAAAACCAACAATATAAAAAGACCTTCTAGAATCAATATGCTCTCAAAGGTATATACTATGGCATCACTTGAAAATAAATAGATGTTTTTCTGTCAGTTGGTCAGCTCTTCTTTGCCCATGCACAGAATACCTGTGCTGTAGTAGGAGAATGAGTTAGAAGGAAACACAGCCTGCAAGGAGCCCTTCCCTGAGCACCGCAGATCCAGCAGGACAAGTGAGCTCGGCAGCAGGGCTAAGAGCAGCATAGAAATGTTCACATTAACTAGCAAACCCATCAACTTTCAAGCCTGCCTCACACAGCGTCATCCATCTTGGACATAACCAATCTCAAGCAACTTTTAAATACAGTGAAGTTACTCAATTCCTTTCAGAGAGGAGAAAATAAAGGTAAACAGCTGTAACAGGAAGACAGCAATCAAAGCAACCAGCTTAAAATGGTCTCTCTCTGCAGGTTTTGTGTATTTTTGTATCCATCAGGACAGACAGGAGAGGCATCCCGTACTATTTTCTTTGTCATGCCTCTGTCCCCTAATTTCCCACCAAAACATCAAACTTAACAAAAGCAAATCTTCAGAAAGAACTCAAAGTGACTTGTGGATGAGCTCTAAAAGGAAATTTCCTTAAAGAAGGATGTAGCCATCTCCATGAAGAGTTCAGTAATTAACAGCTGTAGCTACACACTAGGAAATTATAGGGAACAAGAAGTTAAATGAGATCTTGCTCTAGAAAGTGGTTTGTAAGACAACACACCCTACAGCAAGAGGTATATAATGGAAAGGTTCTCTCCACTGCACTTAAAAAAACACTATATAATCACTCTGAGCTCAAAGTGTTTGTACACTACACAAGTATTAAAATCTATATTCTCTTCCTTCCTTGCAGACCCAAGAGATTGTATCTCAAATGAATCACTAATGGAATAACAATCACAGTAATAAAAAGCCTTTTTGAATAACTAATATACAAAATCAATTTTCTGACTTATTAATAGGGTAAAATGTTTTTTTGGGACAGTTTTTCTTCTCTTGCTACTACATCAAGTGTCATCTTTTAATACCATTATTATTTATTCAGTATTTTCAGCCAAGTAGACA
Source organism: Ceyx melanurus (assembly GCA_024611195.1). Lineage (NCBI taxonomy): Eukaryota > Metazoa > Chordata > Aves > Coraciiformes > Alcedinidae > Ceyx > Ceyx melanurus. The sequence goes on along the minus strand of JANHGL010009465.1, from coordinate 9,114 downwards.
CCTTGAGAAGACCTGGCTATTGTTTAAAGCAATAGATATAAATCAGGGAGTACATGGAGAGGTCTGGAAGAGTCATCTCTGTAAAGCCACTTTCAGGAATCAAAGGCTTGGCAAGACATACTGACTAAGACATAATGCTAGGAAAACTTAAACTGGGGAGAAAAAAAGTCTACTTATTTAAATACCTCACAGGTAAGTGTTTCCCAGATGTTTAGTAAGCTAACAGATACTAAGATGGCAGGTACTTTTTGAGAAGCACTAACTTTTCCTGCAGAAAGACAGCCCATATTTAATTCCAGTAGCATCAGATCTACTTTACATACATTACTTTTGCTGAAGTGCTATTTGTCTACATCTGTTTTCATACCCTCTCAGGTCCTCCAGAATTTCACTGCTGGTCAGCTAAGGCTCAAAATTATTGTCCACATCTCTTGAACAGCTCAAAATAATTTTATGTTCAAACAAGTGAAAGTCATCACATAAAATGAAGTTACTTGACTACTTAGAAAACACTGTCCCAACAGCAAACAGATGGACTCATGCAGCCTTCACTGCAAGAAATCAGAAACATGAAAATAAGCTTTATGGTGCAAAGGAACAGCTTCTACTGCAATGCTGAATCTCTCACAGGATCCACAGTTTAAGTCAGGAACATCTACCTACATTAAACTGCAGTACAAGCAATCTCCAACAACTTGAAAGAAGGTAGAAGTAGTGAATATCCCCAAGTCCTAGCACCAATGGCCTACACACACTCTGGAGAGCTAACAAAGGTTCATGATGCCTAAACCCCCAGTGTTGATGAGAACAGCTTCTCATTTACTATAATGCCTGGACATTTTCAGAGAAGTACAACTGAAAACAGAGGCTTCTCAAAATAAGACATTTTCAGGGAAAACATTCCATTTTATAAAACACCATTGAACACTTATCAATTTAGTACCTGAAAGTCCATTTTCACCACTCTCTCCATCACCCACACTAACGAGCCAGCACTGTTGAGAAGACAATAAGCTGATGTAAAGGGAGCTAAACCAACCCCACCCTCCCTCCCTTCCAGGTTCCCCCGAGATAATGTTGTGCCAAAATCCTATCAGATGTACTTTGATCGTTCTTAACTCTTCAGTGTTTCAGACAGTATGAACTTGGGCACATCTGCATTTCTTTATTGTCAGAATAATGACAGGATAATGGTCCTGGCACTAGGCCAGACATTTTTTGAAGCATTGTTGGCACTGATCATATTTGCAATACTATGAGTAAATGGTCTTGCCTGACAGTTATGGAACAAGTCAAGGAAAAAGAAAGTTATTCCCTAAGTTTCCAGCATTTGTAAATAACTCCTTGTTTGTTAAGATCTTTTGTTACCAAGTAGTCCACGTAACTGTTTTGAGACTTTTCTGAAAAATGACACCTTCTGTAGACATAGAGGTGCTGTGAAAAGAGAAAATAGGCCCCGTCCTCCAACCCTTACAAAACCAACCTTGTATCTACAGAAACAGTTGAATAAACTCCACAAGCACTCGTGAACTAACTTAACACAAAAGTATTTGAAATATAGGACAAGAAAGCTGAAAACATCTATATCACATATTCATATCCTTGCGATGCCCTGACAACACATAAACATATTAAATAAACTACAAAGTAAAAGTTACTCTCTTTCCTCCCTCACAATTTCAAGGAGGAGCTTGTGTACTTCAGGATTTTTTACTGTTTGCTCAGAAATAAGCATATCCTGAAGAGGAGACAGCAAGGCTGTTCAGATCAATGCTTAACTAAAGGCCCAAAGACTGCAAAACATGGAAAGAGACAATGCCAAGGCAATTCACAAAATTAAGTGACAGCCGGTCGAAGGCAGATGCTTTTAGCACCATACAGCCTTCAGACTACTTACATATGAAAGTGAATTTCTTATTCATATAAAGGCTTTTAGCAAGTTACAGAGATGGACAAGCTAAATAAGCTTTTGAGATATGAACCTCTGGGTGCTCATATCTGTAACAGGTTTCTGCTACATCTAAGACTCTTGTGCTCAAATAAGGCTGTCATAGAAGACTACAAGTCCTACCTCATTGCTGTTCAGTCAAAATACAAAGACAAACAGTAACTGGATTTGTTTTTCAAAATGAAATATTTAACAGAAATATTGTAGCACATTGTGTTTCTGTAAGATATTAGAAATATTACTATATTTAAGATATGAAGTTGGTTAAGACATACGACCTAACAGAAGTGTAATTAAAGAAAGGGTATTTTTTTGGTTAATGCTCACCTACATAATCACACGAAAACTACCTACCTTTGCTATAAACTATCATAATAAACTTCCACTGAAATAGTTTAGAAGCCATCTGACCTCTCTCCAGCTCTTGAAATAAACAAGGTTAAAGATTTTCTGGAACAAATAGGCTTATCTAGTTGTTAAAAAAAATCCCCCAGGAACTCTCCACAGTCACCATATAGAGAGCTGTAGAGATAAGGACTGGCTGGAATAAAAAACAAAAGCATTCACAGAGAGAACAAAAAACAACCAACACTACCATCAAACAACAAGAACCAGCATGGAAGATTAGGTCCCACCTGAGACTCAGATCAGAAAGGTCAACATCATTGAACATGCTTAAGTCTGTGTATCTGAGGAGAAATAAACCTGTATTTTCTGGAAGTTTCTTTAGTTTTGGCAGCACAGTACCCTAGTCCTCAATGAAATCTATGCACTAGTCCCTGTCTACCTAGTGTAAATATATGGAGTGAAAAACAGAAAAAAAAAAAGAGGCAAATTTCTCAACAGGTCACCAATTATATGAGAGTTTAAGGAAATGTCTCAAAATAATGACCCTTAATATAAAGGGCATAGGACTGGACAAGCCAACTTTCACCACAGAGAAATTACAGCTAGCTCTAATTTTAACTGCCCTTGAGCCTGGAACCTGCAGTTGGCCTGGTTCTGCCAAAACACATCAAGAATCCTGCAGGAGTGCTTCTGGGGAGGGAAAAGACAACGGTGTTTGGTCCACCCATGAGCACTGCAGTCATAGTTCAGAGAACCAACACAGCATCTTTCAAGAGTGGATAAAGGCTTTCCTTGGACTTGCCCTTCAACATGATGCAAAACCCCTTATGTGCTGTACAGTCAGAAGTTCAGGCACTATGCGCTTCTAACTAAGCTTAATAACATGATTTGGTACCAAAATGTGCTGCTTGATTTTGAAAGCACCTTTAGGATGATTCTGAAGATGATTAGGCTGCTTATTCATTATCTAGAGTTTGGTGTGAACCAAGGTCTCTGAAGACTTACTGGTGACCTAGCAGTACTGGGGACAGATTCAGTGATTCCCCTGAGCTGTAACCATTTGTTTCAAACAGTAGTATTTCCATTCAAAAACCCTCTGAATATAACCACAATGTACCTGCTCTAATTTAGGACTAGTTAGAACCACAGTTGTGTCAGTACTGCAATATAATTTTAGCTCTTTTCATCCTCCTATTTAACATCTATGTGTTCCAACACAGAAGCCTCCAACTGCATAGACTCTTGGAGGCTTGCAGCTCCCAGTTTGTTGCTCAGCATAAGCAAAAAGGAAGCAGGCAAGGAAGAGTGACAGAAAGACATTAAGATACTACATTGATGTCCCATCATACCTGAAACAGAGTGGTGGTCTCAGCTCAGTTCCCAGAGGGCTGGTGACTGCTTCCATACTCTTTTTGTGTCTCTTCTATTAGCATTTCTAGTTTAAAAGCTAAATAGCAAAGCTATAGAAAATAAGAGGCTTTGAACAGTAGTACTCTCCCCCACTCAGCACAAGGCCAAGTTCCCATCAGCAGTATGTAGTACAGGGGCATTTTCTGTCCTATTTATACTGCAGATAACTAGGAAGCACAACGCTTATTAGTAAATATATTTATTGCAAAGAATTTACAGGAAAGCCAAACTTAAATGCATGTTAATTTATATTAAAAATGCAGGAGTTGTTTTAAAGTTTATTTCATTGTTCCATGATGCAAATGCAAGCTTCTATTTAAATAATGCTCCTACAAGAAAAGTCATAAATAGACAAGTGCAGATCTTCATTTCAAAAACTTGTGTTGTAGAGAACCGTTCACATATATTTCTACTCAAAAAAATGTTTAAGAGGGGGTTCTCTTAGGATGAATAGAGGGAAGTATGCCTTCTCCCACCTGGATACAGGTATTTATTCATATTACTGTCATAAACATTTAACTCAAGTGTTAAAAAAGTGATGTTGTACGTCTTGATACGGGCATTTGAAGGAGACCTCTAAAGACGACAATAGAGGTTATACAACTAAGCGCACATAAAAAATCCAAACAGTAAAAATGCCTTCAACTATAAAATCCATGACAGCCATTGGAAGGGGTTTTTTGTTGTTGTTGTTGTTTGGGAGTTTTTTCCAATTAATTCACTGTTGCAGATTATTTTTTGGAGAAGAGCAAGATGGCTGAAAAAACACCAAGTTCATGAACATCCTTAAGACAGTCTTCAAATGTTTATTAATTAACTGCTATGCATCATTCAAACCTTAGTTACACAACAGCAGTGGTGTTCCTCCTCATTCCAGCTTCCATAAATCAAGAGTATGTGATGTAATTATGAAAAAGGAAATGAATAATAATACTAAAAAAAAAGATATATTTTAGCATTTTAAAAAACTTGGACTAATTTACAGAAGCAATAGTATGGTTAATATAAACTTCTATGTCAAGAGAAACAAAACACTTTTGTTTAGTTGAAGTTTCTGGCAGCATTTGAGCTGACAAATTTAGATTTAGAATTTAGCCACAAGTATGTAAAAGACACTAGTGGGAATTGTAGATGAATTGAGCATACTAAGAATCCCCAGCCTATCTCTGAAATATTTATGTTAGATCAAGCAATATCTCAGTTAACCTCTCAAGCAGTAGTCACACCAGCAGCAAGTTAGAGTTCCACAGTGCTGGCTACCATATAAAGCCAAAAGACAGTTGACCTCATCCTTCCCAACATGGTAGAATAACTGCACTAGTCTTCCTATAGTCTTAATACAGTAACAACAGAATCATGAAACTTAACTTCCAGAGACAGCATAAGACTTGATACATGTTTTAGCCGATTTTAATAGTCACCATTTACAGAACAGATTCTCTTGAAGCTGATGTCTACAGAAGTTTTCATCAGTGTTTGGGTTCATGAACATTTTACTTTTTCCCATATTGTTAATAAGAAATATTAACCATTACTTTTTAGAGGCAGGTGACACCATGAAGCAGAGCAGAGCCTCAGCAGGTATATCCACAGAGCCAAAATTGTTAAGAACTCCCACCAGGAATGATGAAATACATTGCTTCAGACATGGAGGTATGACCTACTAGTTACCCTAAAAAGGCCTTCCTATAGTAGGCTGTTCACTGTGCTCTACTAGAAATGCTAAATATAGCTTGCATTTTTTCAAGCTACACATAGTAAATGACTAGAACTCACGCAGCTCCGGTTTCAAAATATTTCTGGACTGCCAGAGAAATATATTAACAGGAAAAGCAGGTGAGGAAAGGGGCCACACAGATGACAAAACTTTTGCTCATTAGATCTCTGCAGTACTTCCTTTCTTGAACTTCTGTGACACAGCAAAGGAATGAAAAATCCCACCAATATGACAATTGTCTCTTTTCTTACTATCATTATAAAACCAGGCAAGTAAATAATAGTGCAAACAGTTTGCTTCTCATTATTTTTCAGGGAGATTAAGTCAAAATAATGCTGATCAGACTGGAAACCATGCACTTGTATAGACCCTTCTCCAGTTGTAACCAAAGCAGCAACTTTTACCTTATAATGTACATCTCACAGGAACAACATAACACACAGGAAAAACAAAACAAAACACACAAACAAACAAACAAAAACCAAACCAAACACCAACTCAACGAACCAAACACATGCAAACAAACAAATAATAGAGTGCCCTATACCTTAGAACCACAGAATCATTAAAGTTGGAAACAACTTTCAAGATCATCAAGTCCAACTGATTACTAAATATTATCACAAACACCAAACAATGTCCTGAAGTGCCACATCTATACATTTTTTAAACACCTCCAAGGATGGTGATCCCACCACCTCCCTGGACAGCCTGTTCCAGCTCCTCACCACTCTCTCAGTAAAAAAATTTTTCCTAATATCCAACCTAAACCTCCCCTGCCACAACTCAAGCTCCTTTTGCCTTGTCCTATCGCAAGTCACCTGGGAGAAGAGACCGACACCCACCTCAGTACCACCTCCTTTCAGGTAGACGTACAGAGCGATAAGATCTTCTCTCAGTCTCCTTTTCTCTAGACTAATAACATCAGTTCTTAATTAAAATACTCCTTTGCATTCTTAAATAACTCCCTGTAGGACTGTCAGTACAACCACCCCACCTCCCCATCACTCTAAAGGAGCGGTGATATACACATTGCAGATGACACTTGAAACCCCCACTCTTGGTTTTATACTTTGCCTGCTTTGGTACTCTCAGATCATGAGCTGGGAATCGTTTCCATACTGGAACAATACAATAAGACTCCCATTTAAAAAAGGAACAGCATTTCACATGGCATATTCTTAGATTAGGTCAAATAAGGTTATTTCAAGCTTTCAAAAATGGGAGTGGATAAAAAGAAAAGATGAATCCATCTTCTTGGTAAAGCACTACTCCAAGCCTACACTTGCTTCATGGCAGCAAGCACGAACAGACTGACAAATACCTCCTCTTTTAATGGTTCGATTTAATTGACAACAAATGCACTCAAATCACAAAATGGTTGAAGTTGGAAGGGACATCTGGACGTCATCCTGTCCAACCCCCCTGCCGCTCAAGCAGGTTATCCAGGAACACATCCAGATTGCTTCTCCTCCCAAGAACAGAGACTCCACAACCTCCCTAAGCAAACTGTGCCAGCACTCAGTCGCGCTCACAGTAATAAGGTGTTTCCTGATGTTCAGAGGGAAACTCCTGACTTGTAGGTTTGCGCCCACTGGCCCTTGTCCTGTCACTGGGCATCACTGAAAAGAGACCAGGCCTGTCATCTTTGCTGCCTCAATTCAAGTGTTTTTATGCATTGATGAGATACCCTGAGCCTTAGGCTGAACAGTCCCCACTGCTCTCAGACTGGAAAGATGTTCCAGTCCCTTCGTTACCTTGGCAGCCTTTTGCTGGATTGTCACCAGTATGTTCCTATCTGTCTTATGCTGGGGAGCCCAGAACTGGAACCAGTACTCCAGGAATGGGTTTCCCAGTGATGAGCAGAAGGGAAGTTCTACCTCCCTCCACCTACTGGCAACACTCCTACTGGGAGCCTAACAGCCTTCTTTGCCTTTGAGCTCAAACACTGGCTCCACCATGCTCTCTTTTCTGTTTCCATAGTAAAAACATATAATGATAGGAAAATAATTCACAGTCAACAAACATCTGTGCTTTTAATTTTCTTTAAATACTAGGTTTTCTTGAAAAGAGAAGTTGCACTTAGCCAGTGCTATAGCACCCATCTTTCATACACCTATACAAGACACAATGCTAGTGCTTGAAGCCACACAAGGAAGGGTAAGATGAAGCTGGTCACTTTTTCAATTACAGAAATTCATATCATATACAGCAAAGTAATTCTCAAAAGAGATTTATAACAGATGACTGCAAAATTACCTCTGAGCAGTCACACTAGAGGATCTTTATGAAAGAAACAGGAATAAATATCAGAGTGTTTACCCCTGAAGTAATCTTTTCCTATTAAATAAAAAAAACCACAGAAAACACCATCTGGCAACTCCTTTCTCAAACTGAAGTTTTCCATTTGCTTGAAAATATTAGTGTTTAGCAAATCCTTGGACATGCAAGAACAAACGAGAGCTTTAACTTCCTAGCTAATATTTAAACAAACAGAAGTGGCAGAAGATGTCTCTCATCCTGTGTGTTCCACCAGTACACATACTCTGCTTCACTGTAGGTTACTGTGATGCTTTTATCCCACAGCATCTTTTACTGCTTGTTTGTTCATCTTAATTTTATAAATGGACTGCTGTGATGCAACGAATTCACTCAAGGCCAGTCACAAGTGAAAGCCATTCTACCTGTTCCACCCCATCTCCATGTTTCAATGGATCACTCTTGCTTACAGCTAGTAATATATGAAGGAAACCCTCCACAACTCTGCTGTTTAAAACTAGCCAATTCTTAAAAATTACTAGCTGTTGTTTAGCCAAGCTACACACATGGCTTTTAGTTATATATATATATATATATATATTTAAGAAAACAAAACAAAACCAAAAAAAAACCAACCAACACCAAACCAATTCCCTGAAATTACTGCACTGGAATTAAGTCAATGCAACACCCTTTCACAGAAGGCATACAAGTATTTTTTTTTTAAAGTAACAAAAGCCTAGTTCAAGAGCAATCTAGTGCTCTGACAGCTGAAGCTGTAAACAGGGCTGCCATTAAAAGGGACTGTTACTGTCGCCAAGTAACGAAGAATGGAGATACAGATATTAAAGTAGTGTTTAAAACTGAGAGCACTTTATCACAGTGCCTTGTTTCTCCATTCCCCTCAGAAGGAGAAATTGGACAGGAACAGGACAATGCAGTATCAAGAACTGTCTGATATGCCAGATCATCCAGTGTATAAGAGGCATAAGAAAACTGCTTTTGTGTTTATAATTTACCCCAAACTGACATATTTAATACTCTGCAGAATTACCCGTTATGTAACATGTCGCTCAGTCAAATCTTCCAAAGCAACATAATGTCTTGTTCCAAACTGCTAAATAATTTGCTTTTTACGTACGTCTCCTGTCACATTCAGTAAATCTACTTAAGGTTTCTCTCCATGCAACAGGAAATTGCCTTAACTGACGCATTCCATTAAAGTAGACAGCCAGTGCTCAGCTTTGAATTGCTCCTTTGTAAGAAGTCTATGAAACACTAAAATGAGAATTCTACTGTATCAACACACACTCTACAGACTAAAGCAAGTCAGATTTAAGCAGATGACTCATGTTAAATACAATAGCAATCTGCTTTGTAAAGAAAAACAGGTTAAAAACTGCCATTAGCAATTTCTTGTATATGTATTTTT